>OY755047.1:41631470-41901470 GCA_963576565.1 Aspidapion aeneum | reverse complement strand
AGGCAGACAGGCAGACAGGCAGACAGGCAGACAGGCAGACAGGCAGACAGGCAGACAGGCAGACAGGCAGACAGGCAGACAGGCAGACAGCAGACAGGCAGACAGGCAGACAGGCAGACAGGCAGACAGGCAGACAGGCAGACAGGCAGACAGGCAGACAGGCAGACAGGCAGACAGGCAGACAGGCAGACAGGCAGACAGGCAGACAGGCAGACAGGCAGACAGGCAGACAGGCAGACAGGCAGACAGGCAGACAGGCAGACAGGCAGACAGGCAGACAGGCAGACAGGCAGACAGGCAGACAGGCAGACAGGCAGACAGGCAGACAGGCAGACAGACAGACAGACAGACAGACAGACAGACAGACAGACAGACAGACAGACAGACAGACAGACAGACAGACAGACAGACAGACAGACAGACAGACAGACAGACAGACAGACAGACAGACAGACAGACAGACAGACAGACAGACAGACAGACAGACAGACAGACAGACAGACAGACAGACAGACAGACAGACAGACAGACAGACAGACAGACAGACAGACAGACAGACAGACAGACAGACAGACAGACAGACAGACAGACAGACAGACAGACAGACAGACAGACAGACAGACAGACAGACAGACAGACAGACAGACAGACAGACAGACAGACAGACAGACAGACAGACAGACAGACAGACAGACAGACAGACAGACAGACAGACAGACAGACAGACAGACAGACAGACAGACAGACAGACAGACAGACAGACAGACAGACAGACAGACAGACAGACAGACAGACAGACAGACAGACAGACAGACAGACAGACAGACAGACAGACAGACAGACAGACAGACAGACAGACAGACAGACAGACAGACAGACAGACAGACAGACAGACAGACAGACAGACAGACAGACAGACAGACAGACAGACAGACAGACAGACAGACAGACAGACAGACAGACAGACAGACAGACAGACAGACAGACAGACAGACAGACAGACAGACAGACAGACAGACAGACAGACAGACAGACAGACAGACAGACAGACAGACAGACAGACAGACAGACAGACAGACAGACAGACAGACAGACAGACAGACAGACAGACAGACAGACAGACAGACAGACAGACAGACAGACAGACAGACAGACAGACAGACAGACAGACAGACAGACAGACAGACAGACAGACAGACAGACAGACAGACAGACAGACAGACAGACAGACAGACAGACAGACAGACAGACAGACAGACAGACAGACAGACAGACAGACAGACAGACAGACAGACAGACAGACAGACAGACAGACAGACAGACAGACAGACAGACAGACAGACAGACAGACAGACAGACAGACAGACAGACAGACAGACAGACAGACAGACAGACAGACAGACAGACAGACAGACAGACAGACAGACAGACAGACAGACAGACAGACAGACAGACAGACAGACAGACAGACAGACAGACAGACAGACAGACAGACAGACAGACAGACAGACAGACAGACAGACAGACAGACAGACAGACAGACAGACAGACAGACAGACAGACAGACAGACAGACAGACAGACAGACAGACAGACAGACAGACAGACAGACAGACAGACAGACAGACAGACAGACAGACAGACAGACAGACAGACAGACAGACAGGCAGACAGGCAGACAGGCAGACAGGCAGACAGGCAGACAGGCAGACAGGCAGACAGGCAGACAGGCAGACAGGCAGACAGGCAGACAGGCAGACAGGCAGACAGGCAGACAGGCAGACAGGCAGACAGGCAGACAGGCAGACAGGCAGACAGGCAGACAGGCAGACAGGCAGACAGGCAGACAGGCAGACAGGCAGACAGGCAGACAGGCAGACAGGCAGACAGGCAGACAGGCAGACAGGCAGACAGGCAGACAGGCAGACAGGCAGACAGGCAGACAGGCAGACAGGCAGACAGGCAGACAGGCAGACAGGCAGACAGGCAGACAGGCAGACAGGCAGACAGGCAGACAGGCAGACAGGCAGACAGGCAGACAGGCAGACAGGCAGACAGGCAGACAGGCAGACAGGCAGACAGGCAGACAGGCAGACAGACAAACAGCCAGACAAACAGCCAGACAGCCAGACTGCCAGACAGCCAGACAGACAGACAGACAGACAGACAGACAGACAGGCAGACAGACAGCTAGACTGCCAGACAGACAGACAGACAGACAGACAGACAGACAGACAGACAGACAGACAGACAGCAGACAGCAGACAGCAGACAGCAGACAGCAGACAGCAGACAGCAGACAGCAGACAGCAGACAGCAGACAGCAGACAGCAGACAGCAGACAGCAGACAGCAGACAGCAGACAGCAGACAACAGACAGCAGACAGACAGACGGCGCAACAAAAAAGTTTCAAATTCATCTGAAACGCAAATTAATATTTTGCATTTGATAAACATTCAGTAGGATTTTCAAAATATCTTAAAAGCATATTATGTAGGTATCGGTCATTTTAAATATTGATTTTTTTTGAAATTCTGATTAAAATTCGTAATCCTTTTCTTCGAAACCTCCTATATACTAATTTTGGACCAAGTCGAACCAACTAGCATAGTATATCCTTGGCGAAGGGTTAGATAGAAACTTAGTAATAACAAAATATTGTACGGTCACCGGAACTTTTAAATGATATGAATTTTTTTTTAGGTAGTATACTCAATAGTAACCTACGTCAGCGGAATTCTATACTATGTGTCCGCAACCACTAATCCCATTTTATACAACATTATGTCTGTCAAATTTAGAGAAGCGTTTAAGGTAAGAAGTAACTTAACCTAAAGCCGGAATCTAGTTGATCATTTTCAAACAGCTGATCGGTTGTCCTCCACGGCCTGAAAATTATCTACAAACCAAGCTGTCCATTATCCGCGCGGACTTTTTTTCTCGGGCTGTGATTGGTTAAAATTTTTAAATCAACCAATCAGAACCCGAGAAAGATAAATCCGCGCAGATAATATGCTCTATGTACAGGGTGGGCCAAATTCGATGTTTTTTGCTGACTCTAGGTATTTCTAGCCGAGATACACAAAAACGAGTGGACATGTCCTGGGCTCGATTTTCGAAACGTCTTCACCTATCAAAACCGCTTCTTGATAAACCTCGTAGTTTTTTAGCTACAAGGGTATTTTGAAAAGTCTGCATTTATGGAGGTGGCATATAACTTTTTTATTTATGAAAATTTCATTTTGGTGTAAGATGCTTTTTCACAGGTTTTTTTTGTGGAGAATCCAAATGTCAAAGTGTCATTTTCAGTTTTTGAGATATTACAAAAAGTTTTAATTTTCTTACGAAATTACTCATTTTTTTTTGTTTCGAAATCTACGTCAAATTTTCTGTTTAACGATATGTCGTAAATGGCAGTTCATTATGCAGTTTTCAAGATATTTAGGAATTTTCGTTTGGAGAACTAAAAGATTTAATTTACCGAAATCAAGCTCATACCCGGGAAGAGTTCGAGGCTGCCATTCGTCAAGCTTTTAGGCGAACTACACCCGTCATGATGTTGAATTCGGCAAATAACACAAAGAAAAGATGCCGTTTGTGCCTGAATGAAAATGGCCGCCATTTTGAACATTTAATTTATTATATATTTAATATAGTTCATTATAAAAACGATCCAAATTTATTTGATATTGAGATAAGGCAAGTAGGCTTTAAAATTGTTATGACATTGACATGACACAGAAAACAATTCAAATGTTTTTTTTTTCATGGACTTACATTTTAGTTCTCCAAAGGAAAATTCATAAATATATTGAAAACTGCGTAACAAACTGTCATTTATGACATATCGTTAGATAGAAAATTTGACGTAGATTTCAAAACAAAAACAAAAAATGAGTCATTCCATAAGAAAATTTAAACTTTTTGTAATATCTTAAAAACTAAAAGTGACAGATAAAATTTAGTCTGACAGTTGGATTCTCCATAAAAAAACCTGTGAAAAAGCATCTTACACCAAAATTAAATTTGCATAAATAACAAAGTTATAGGCCAACTCCATAAATGCAGACTTTTCAAAATCCCCTTGTAGGTAAAAAACTACAAGGTTTATGAAGAAGCGGTTTTGAAATTTGAAGACGTCTCGAAAATCGAGCCCAGGACATGTCTATTCGTTTTGGTGTATCTCGGCTAGAAATACCTAAAACCAGCACAAAACATCGAATTTGGCCCACACTGTACACCCAGCTTTATAGCTTTTATAGGTCATTAGTTTTAATTTAAAAATTGACGTCTGTCTTGTGTCAGAAACGCATTTCACTAACCAGTCTCACATTAAATTTAAAGGTTATAAAGTGTATCATACAACTCACCTTAGCAATACTGCACATGGGGGAAGTGCTGTAATAATTAAAGAAAATATATCACACTATGAGGAGATGGGATATAAAACCATAGAGATTCAAGCTACATTAGTAAGTGTAAAAACCAAAACATATACATTAGTCATAAGTGCTGCCTATATACCACCAAGGCACTTACTAAAGAAAAATCAATATCTTAATTTTCTCAGAAAATTAGGAAACCGTTTTATAATTGGAGGTGACTTTAATGCAAAAAATACCTACTGGGGATCTAGACTGACGAATTCTAAAGGAAAAGAACTTTTGCAAGCTATTAGTGAATATCAATGTGAGCCGATATCAACTGGTAAGCCCACATACTATCCAACAGATCCAGGAAAAATTCCAGATCTAATTGATTTTTTTATAGTAAAAAATATATCTTTAAGTTTTGTAGATATAGAAGAAAGTTTTGATTTACACTCAGATCATTCACCTATTATTCTAACTCTTAGTAAAAACATAATAAAGAAAGAAGCAAATATCTCACTAGTTAATAAACTGACTGACTGGATTAGTCTTAAACAAAGTCTGTCAGAAAAAATAAACCTATCAGTACCATTGCAAACGCCAGAACAAATCGATAAAGAAGTTGATTATTTTGTTACAAATATTCAACAAGCAGCTTGGGAAAACAGTCCAAAACCAAAGAGAATTTTTAAGGGAAAAAACTATCTAAAGGAAATTAGAGACCTTATATTGGAAAAAAGGAAACTAAGAAGAAAGTGGCAACAAAGCCGTGATCCTCGGGACAAAACAAATCTCAACAACATGACGCAGCGCATTAGGCGAGAAATTCTAGTAATAAAAAATGAATCTATTAACCATTTTCTTAATGAACTTACAGATGATAAAAATACCGACTATTCCCTTTGGAAAGCAACCAAAGATTTTAAAAGACCAATTATCCAAATTCCACCCATACGAAAATCTAACAACCAGTGGGCAAGGAGTAACGAAGAAAAAGCAGATATTTTTGCAAGTCATTTAGAAAAAACATTTCAGCCCCACGAAGCACCAGATGAACATTTTCATTTAAATGAACCCCATCAAATCGAGGACCATATTAAGCTTACATCACCAAAAGAAATATTAACAGAAATCAAAAATATTAATTCGAAAAAAGCCCCAGGGTATGATCTTATTAACGGGGTAGTCATAAAACAACTCTCCAGAAAAGCTATCGTAAAACTATGCAACCTAATTAATGCGTCTTAAAAAACCGGGAAAACCACTCCATGACGTGTCATCTTACAGGCCAATATCTTTGCTGCCAATTATATCCAAGCTCTATGAAAAATTATTGCTTAAAAGAATAAAACCCATCATAGAAAGACAAGAAATTATTCCATCTCATCAATTTGGTTTTCGAGACAAGCATTCCACGATAGATCAAGTACACAGAATTACTTATATAATAGAAAAAGCACTAGAAGAGGGAAAAGTTTGTTCTGCAGTTTTTCTAGATGTAGCACAAGCATTTGACAAAGTGTGGCATGAAGGCCTTAATTTTAAACTAAAAAGGTTTCTGCCAAAACAATATTCGGATATTTTGGAATCATACATATCTGATAGACATTTTAGAGTAAAACAGGAAGACTCATACTCAAATTTAAGAGAAATTCAAGCATGCGTGCCCCAGGGTAGCGTACTAGGCCCTTATCTATACTTATTATTCACTTGTGATATCCCAAAGCCAGAAAATTGTCACTTAGCAACATTTGCCGATGATACTGGTTTATTGACGGTAGAAAAATCTATTGAAAAATGCATAGAAAAACTTCAGGATGCAGTCACCCAAATTCACAGTTGGACCACAAAGTGGCGAATAAAATTAAATGAAACCAAATCAATTCATGTTGATTTTACAAACAAAAATATAAATCACATACAAATAACAATTAACAACATTCCAGTACCATATTCGAATCAGGCAAAATATCTAGGTATGACACTTGATGCCAAATTGCGCTGGAAAGCACATGTTAAGAAAAAAAAAGAAGAACTTGAGATAAGGTATAGAAAAATGAACTGGCTAATTGGAAGGAAGTCCAATTTAACAATTCATAATAAGTTACTGCTTTATAGACAAATACTGAAACCAGTATGGACATATGGTATTCAACTATGGGGTTGTGCTAAAGAGAGTAACATTCTAGTTGTACAGAGATTTCAAAATAAAGTATTAAGAAACATTGTGAATGCACCTTGGTACGTTCGAAATAGTGACCTTCATCGAGATCTAAAAATCGAAACTGTAGCAGAGACTATAAAAAAGTACGCAAAAAGCCATGAAGATAGACTCCATCGGCATGTGAATGTGGAAGCAATTCAGCTTCTAGACAATACTATGCTAGTTCGACGACTAAAAAGAGTGAAGCCGTTTGAGCTAGTAAACTAAGTGAATTACACATAAAACAAAATAATGCTATAAACACAACACAATTGTGAGTTACAGACTAAACAAAGCGGGGAGAACTGTTGAGTGAACCCTAAGTTTAAATCTGACTTTTCTAGTAAATTAAGTTAAAACAAAATTGCTCATTAGTCTTACTGACTAGATTGTAATAAAAAAACACAGTGTGTTTGACAAATAAAAAAAAAAATTAGTTTTAATTATTTTGGGATTTTTAAATAAAACACTGCACTGGCCGATTAAGTGTTATTTTAGTTTTTGGTGAAAAATTAACACAAAACCACGTAAAACACGGAACAATCTTTATATTAAGGCCGCTTGACATGGTGCATGACAATAAAATTTGCAGGCAAATGCATGAAATTTTGCCCAGGTGCATGCGCAGTACAAATCCAGCTGATTGTTGCAGGCAATCCATTTTTATCGGTCCGGTGCCATTTTTTTGCATGCAAACTGTATTTGCATGCAAACTGGGGATTTTTTGCAGACAACAATTTGACCGAAATTTTTTGCTTGCAAATATTTGCAGCGCGTCATGCACCATGTCAAGCGGCCTTTAGGGACCTTTTGCACGCAATTCATTAGCTAACTTTGTCCTTTATTAATGCAACACTAAAAGACATGTCACGTGATATTTGAAAGTCTACTTTTTACCTTTGGAGACACATTTTCTATTTGCGTTATTTTTTTTATCCTTTATTTATCTGTCAACAGTCTGTTTTGTGTTCTGTAGACAAGATTAATTAAAAAGTTCCGAAAACAAGTAGGTAAAAACTAAAAAACCAATACCAGTGAAAAACCGCCATGAAAATATAGGATTAGGTCTGTGTACTGTCTACTTCTTCTTTTTTTTTACTCATATCTACCAGTTTTTATAAAAAATAACTTTTAATAATAATTGGCATAAAATTTAATCTTTCGATTACCTCTTGAAATAACTCTCTGTCTGAAATAATGTAAATTTTGATTACATTTTGTCATAACGTTGCGCGGCAAAACTGTTTCTAAATAAAGGAACACAAGCCTGCGTTATTCGGCCACAAGTAAGGTCAAACATTATCCTTTAGCAAGAAATAAAGTTTAAACGAGGTAACTGCGCATGCCACAAATAAAGTATAGTGTGAAAAATGGGCCTTGCAAAATATCCCTAATATCAATACTACACAGTTAACCTAACCGAGGAGAGACATAGAAGTACATGGAGAGGAAGTAATCATCGAAAAAGAAATGATAAGGAATAGTATTAAAAAGCTTAAATCCGGAAAAGCTAGCGGACCTGGGGGAATATATCCTGAAATGCTCAAATATGGATCAGAGAAACTACTCGAAAATCTCACATATATTATCAATCAATGCATAAACGGACATCCAGTGCCTGATGATTGGAAAATTGCATTCATATCCTCAATACATAAAAAAGGAAACAAACTGGATTGCAACAATTACAGAGGAATTTCAGAGATCGAATAGAGAATGAATTTCATGAACAAGAAGAAGAAGAGCAAAGTGGGTTTCGTGCAGGCAGATCTTGTAGTGATAATGTTTTTTGTCTTAAACAAGTAATTGAGAAAAGTAGCGCCAGAAATATAGAGACTCATGTTACCTTTGTAGACCTACAAAAAGTATATGATACCGTGCCATTAGAAAAATTATGGACAGGGTTAGAGCAAACTAATATCAATCATACATACATAAAAGCGATAAAAGAACTATACAAAGGGTCAAAATCTAAAATTAAAATTGAAAATCGACTTTCAAAAGAATTCCTGGTAACGAAAGGCTTAAGACAGAGATGTTGTATCTCTGCAACTCTTTTTAACATATATATCGCAGTAGCTCTAAGAAACTGGAAACGCAAAGTACACGGCATGGGAATACAACTTAACGACCGATTTACCATATACACACTACAGTTTGCTGACGACCAAGTAATTGTAGCTAATAATAAAGAAGACATGGAGTATATGATGAGAAATTTAACGGAAGAATACCAAAAGTGGGGGTTAACAATGAACGTGGACAAGACACAGTACTTATGTATTGGAAACGAATCAAGTGAATTAGAACTAGAAAATGGATAAACAATATCTCCATGTAATGAGTATGTATACTTGGGTATCACATTTGATAAGACGGGAACAGACTGTAAAGAACTGGAAAAAAGAATAGTAAAAGCAAAAAAGGTTATAAAAATTTATCATATATGAAACAATGGTGAAAACCACGCTGTTGTATGGAATAGAGACTTAACAGAAAAATACAAAGCAAAAATGGAAAGTGTCGAAATGGATGAAATAAGAAGATCAATGAGAATATCTAGAACAGATCATATAAGAAATGAGATCATAAAAGAAATAATGGGAATCGAGGAAAGCATAACGGATGACATCACTAAAAGGCAACTGATATGGTACGGCCATGTACAACGGATGAGCGACGAAAGATTACCAAAGCAGGTCCTAGAATGGCAACCAATAGGGCGCTGAAAAAGAGGGCGTCCTAAACTAGAATGGCAACAGTCAATCCAAAAATCAATGAGTCAAAAAAACCTCAAGGAAGATGACTGTCAGGATCGAAGGAGGTGGAGAATAGGCGTAGGACAACGTAGAAAATCGTTCTAAACCGACATAGTAGTAGTAGTAGTGTGGCCTTAAAAAAATTAAAAAAAAATGTGGGCGCCAATTTGTGGCCTTAAAAAAAGTTGTGTGACATTTGTGGCAGCTTAAAGACGTCGCCGCCATTTTGTGACACTGAAACCCACTGAATAATTAAACAAATATCTGGAAGCAGAACTGTATTTTCCAGCTAGGTAAAACATTGATATGCCCGGTAACTTTTATACAGTGGAGAAGGGGGGGGTTCAGAAATAAGAAAATTTTAAGTGCGCCACATTATTTAATATCAATGTTTTACAAAGAAGATCTTAAATAAACTTCCGAGGCTTCCAGAATATTTGTGTAATTAAAAAAAACCAAAAAAAATAAACAGAATAAAATTCTAAAAGATTGAATTAAGATGACAAAACTAGGAGCACTTTACAGGTAGATGGACTCCTTTAACAGGTCATAGTGTACCTACATCTGAGTCAGTAGCGTAGGACTCAATTATATGAATGATTGTTAAAAAAAATATATACTTCCAAAATCGTTCCATCATAGGGGAGATCTAGACCAAATATCTGCTGTCATCATTCTACATTGGGTAGAATGAGACAGACAGCAACCCAGTCCGAGATCCACCCCATGAGGTAAAAATGTGTAACGAAACCGCTAAAAAAAAATATAATCTCCTCTCTCTTTTGTCTCCGCAAAGTTGGTCATCGGGTTGTACAAATAACAAAATTAGTTCATCTTGTTTATTTTAAAAGGTAAAACTGGAGTATTACCAAAAACATGGAATAGAAAAAAAATTAATGAAATGTAGTGGAACAAGTCAGGGCCTAAGTAGCAAGACAATCCAAATTTCACACGAGAAATTGTCTTAAATAAATGAAATGAAGGAAAACTTAGTAAATACACCGCAAAATTGTGGTTATGACGTCATACCGTTACCTTGCGTTTACAAGAAGTGTTAAAATTAAGCTGTGCAAAATTATATAGGGAAAGATCACTTCTAAATTATATTGTGAAAGTTATATATGAGAAAAAAATTATAGTTAAGGCTTGCTCCTACCTTGGTCCTTGATTATATTGTAAAAAAAAAATGTGTTTTATTAAACCTGGAAGTGGTGTTGTTCTTCCTGCTACTTCGGGTCCTGTCCTATTCTGTCCGCGCCTCCCCTGCTGACTAACTAGCACATGGTACTAGGGCAGCACATGGTTTCGAAAAGTTGTGGGATCCTTGCCCGAGCGTAGAACCCTGTGGAAAATGAAATGTTTCAGTTTCCTGGAATTCGTCAATGTTGCACGAAGTTCCCCTACACAGTAACTTAAATCGAGGACCCCATGTCGACTCAATAAAACAAAGTAGATTTAAACAGATGAACTAAAATAATCCTAACGTGCCTCTCCCAGGGTTATAACTGGCCCGTCCGGCTTCCCACCAGCGTCCAGCCCAACTGTCCCGTCGCTGGAATTGACAGGGCTGTAGACAAAGGAGAAAAACAATATATAGTTTTTATCCAACACGTGGTTAAAAGAAAAATATAAAAACGCCAACAATTCCCCACGTCCTTTGTCAAAAAAAAGTACATTTCCCACGAAAAATAATTACAATTTGGGAGGCAAATATTATCTTGAAGAGTACCCAAATAATAAAAAAAATGGAAAAAAAAATAAAATCGAACTTACCGCTGCTCTTTCCGTGCAAATGGCGTAGGCCGACTTAAATTCCCCTCAAAACAGGGTGCGAGCGTCACTCCAGATTGCCTAGACACGACGGACTCACTTCCACAGTTTCTGGGATATCTCCTACAATCGCTGTAGTGCCAATCACCAAAAACAAAGGCGATCCCAGAAACTGTTGTCGACCCAGCCAAAATTCGTTAGCAAGAGAGACCAACCACTTCGTCGAGAATACCAGAATAATGAATTGGCCGGAAACCGTTTTGTAAATTTGGTGGGGAGTGGGGACGGTAAAACGCAATAGTACCAACCTAATCTTCCCGGTGAAATTCAAATAAAGGATGCAAACCTATTTATAAAAAACTTTTCCGCCAAAAATAAATCTCTACATTCAGTGGCAAGACTGGGAGAAAAACCCGGGGTTTTCAAAGTAACCAATGAGGTACAGCAATAGTTCTATACAGGTCTATAGGGGCAGCACCGACCAAGGGGATAGGAAGTACGTAAAACAAACCTTGAGGTGTTGTCGGATCTATTTCCACGGTTGAAATTTTTATAACAAGGACGTCGAGACACCCTCCATACACATTATTAATATTCGAACACTCAACCAATTCCCATATGAGTAAAGCTATACTGAGCGCAGAATTTAGTTGCACTCCAGTTACAGTCTTCGTCAAAAGTTTCCTTCGCTCTTTATAAATGTTTTCTCTAATATTCATATGGTTTAACGCCATTTTTGTAAAACATTTCTACAGTAATAAAGTTGTTTCTGAACCTGAACCCAAAAATACACACTGAACTATTGCTTAAAGGCACAAGAGTGTTCAGATGTTAACTCACACGATTTCGTTTATTCTTTTAGTCTTGGTTTTTATCCCTCGTTTATCTCCCATTTACAACAGTGCATAACTCGTATTTATTTTATCCTTTCCCTATCAAATTAATAAAGATATCAAAGTGGCGGAGCCTCGGTTGTTACTGGTCAAACCGTGAACCTAAATATGTTTTCGTGCTATCAGAACTAGCTAATCCGTGAAGAATATGGGGTTCGGATTGTCCCAATATCCTCGAGAATAAACGTAAGGGAATGAAATGTTCATCTAAATGTTTCCTTCCTGTTACTGAAACCATTTGTGATGCGGCAACGCCGCCATTCCCCAGCATAACAGCTGTTTAACTTTATGAACGTCAAGTGAATCACAAAATTCCACAGATAAAAACAAAACAATCAAAATTTTTATGTGATTTTTCCCGAAGCCTGTGATCTTAAATTCCAATTACGATGTCCAGATAATGCGATGTGCGTAGTGTCCACAGTAATTCGATGGAATGCCTCCTTTTAAGGTAACTTCCTAGACCCTATATAACCTCCAAACCTAGCTCTATAAAATACCATTACTTGTGTACAGAAAGACGAATCAAAGAGCCCTGATTATTTACCTAAATAAACAAATATGTAACGTTGTCTTAAACGTAAAAATGACACGTTACATAATCCCCCCCCAACTTCAAGACGATTAACCTAAAAAGGTTAATCGGAGAGGTCCGCTGCCGACTTAAGGTCTTTGGCATGCCAACTCCCTGGCAGTACTTTACCCGATGGTTCCTGAAGCTCAAATATCCATGGAGAAATTTTATTCCTAATCACATAAGGACCAACGAATTTCGGTGCTAACTTCTTCGAGAAAACCTTCGCAGCATCTGACAAAACATAATTTTTCTTCCAAACACGCTGACCCACAGCAAAGTTGGGTACCCTTGTACGCAAATTATACTGAACTACGTTTTTCTCTCCAGCCACCTCTAACCTTCTCTTAACATCAGCATAGAGCTTCCGGAAACCTTCGTTCTTACTTTCAGCTGCGGATTGTACACCATTCTCTTCAGATAACAAAACTGGGTTGGAGTAATCTTTACCTGATAAACACATATTCCTACCAAAATTAACAAAGAAAGGAGACATCCTGGTTGTCTCATGGGTTGCAGTACGAATCGCGCAGGCAAGTTTATGTATCTGTTCGTCCCACTTCCTGTGGTTGTCTTTCACATAACAACATAACATGGTTTTTAACGTACGATTCGTCCTCTCTGTTGGATTTGCTCTGGGGTGATAATACGGATTATACTGTATTTTAACCTGATAACTCTCAGCAAAACGCTTAAACTCATTACTTTTGTACTGAGGGCCATTATCACAAAGTATCAAACGGGGTACTCCGAAGACCATAAATACTTGCTCCTCAAGATGCTTAACAACAGCTTGAGTAGGGGCTGTTCGCATTGGAAAAACTAAGGAAAACTTACTCAAATAGTCCGTAACGACGAGAATCCAGCAATTACCCTTTGTTGAACGAGGTAGAGGTCCACATAAATCAGTCGAAATAATTTCCCAAGGACGAGTTGGTTTTGGGTGAGATATCATCTGATCAGATACACCTTGTGTATCACCTTTATGAGCTGCACAGACAAAGCATTTCTTTACAAAAGTTGCCACGTCCTGGCGCATTTTTGGCCAATAATATTTTTCTGCCAGTCTGTGGAAGGTCTTATACACCCATATGTCCTGCGGTAGGAGGATCGTGAGCTTCTCCAATAATTCTACGCCTATGGTCTTTGGGGACTACCTCTTTCCAATATTCGTTAGATGGTGAAAGTTGAGGGTATTCTTGTTTGACATATTTATACAACTTATTATCAGTGTATCTCCAGTTCATAAATTTTAACGGTGATTCTACGACCCTCTTTACCATCTTTTGGTACCATCGATCTTTAATTGCTGTTGAAACATCTCTGGGCTGCGAAATTGTATCAATCATAGGTACTGCACGAGACAACATGTCCGGGACAACTAAATCTTTCCCTTTCCGATGGATTACTTCAAAATCATATTGCTGCAGTTTTACAGACCAACGAGCAAGTCTTCCACTGGGCTCTTTTAAGCTATGAAGCCATTTTAAACTAAAATGATCTGTTATGACCTTAAATGAGATCCCCTCAATATAAGGCCGGAGCTTCTCTATCGCCCAAACCAATGCCAAACATTCTCGCTCGGTCGTCGTGTAAACACGTTCTTGCTTGGTCAAAGATCGACTCAAATAGCATATGACTTTGTCTCCTTCAGGATAAGGCTGCGTTAAACATGCTCCTATTCCATATCCTGATGCGTCTGTTTGAATGACAAATTCTTTGGTATAATCTGGACATGTAAGAATCGGTGCAGTCACTAAAAGTTCCTTAATCTTAATAAATGCTTTTTCGCAGTCTGGAGTCCAATCGAACTTTTGATTTTTCTTAGTTAGAGCTGTAATCGGAGCTATTATCGCTGAAAAATTCTCTATGAAACGTCTGTACCAGGATATTGTACCTACAACTCTACGAACTTCTCTGACAGTTCTTGGCCTCTGGAGCTCTAACATGGCTCTAATTTTATTAGGGTCAACTCGGATGCCTCGACGGTCCACTACGAAACCTAAATAAGTCATTTCTGGCCTACACAGTTGGCATTTCTCCCAACTTACCGTTATCTTTGCATTCTGCAATCTTCGTAGGACTTCCTCAAGAATTCTAAGATGTTCAGAAAAGCTCTGTGTGACAATTACGAGGTCATCGAGATATACGTACACGTAGGGGTCTAAATCGTTTCCTATGATGCTATCTATGAGTCTCTGCCAAGTTGCAGGTGCATTATGAAGACCAAATGGTAACCGCTTAAATTGGAAGAGACCTCGTCTACAGATGAATGCTGTTAATGGCTTCGATGATTCTTCCATTGGTACTTGCCAATAAGCACTCTTAATATCTAAAGTTGACAAGTACTTAGCATCTTTCAATTTGTCAAGAGTCTCGGATACGAGTGGTAAAGGATAACTATCACGCGCCGTCACTGAGTTCAATTTGCGGTAGTCTACACAGAAACAATATTTCTTTGTGTTTTTCTTTTGTACCATTACCACTGGTGAAGCCCATGAACTACTACTACGTTCTATCACATCCATTTTCAGCATTTCGTCGATTTCGTCATCAATAAGTTTCTGAATGACCGGTGAGACCTTATATGAACGTTGTCTTATCGGTGCTGCATCTGTTGTAATCTTATGCTCTACCCTATCTGTACATCCCAGTGAGTCACCCATCATATTCTTATATTTAACGACCAATTCCTCTAGTCGTTCTGATTCATAAGGTGTAAGAGTTGTTTGTTGGTCTGATGTTTCTAAAGAACAAATCACATCTTTATTATCGGCAAAGTGCCACTCATTAGTACTTAAGTTCGGTACTATCCCCATCGAAATCCAAAAATCTAATCCTAAAATCAAAGTGTGCGGCAACTCAGGAACGACGACGACCTCTATTAACCTAAATTTATCCTGAACTCGCATAGGAAGCTGCACTGTCCCAATACTACTCGTGCTTTGACCATTTGCCACAATACAACTCGTCTTCTTCGTCGTATCAAGTGAAAAACCAAACCTCTCGATGATTGACCAACCATTCCCTAAAAAGGTACGTGAAGCCCCGGAATCCAACAAACCTAATAACTTATTTCCGAGCACATCCACTTCTAAATAAGGCCTTTCATCTTTACGAGCATGACTTATCACATAATCTAAAACGTACGTTAGCCTATCGGTCGATGCTTGTTCAGGCTGACTCGAAGGTCGACCACCTACGAGCGCCTGGGTCCGTTTCCCTGACGATTACAATTTCGACATTCTCTTACTGTTACCCCTGCTTGACCACACGAATAGCACTGTTTGCCTCTAGGTAATGCGCACCCGATTGCCATGTGCCCTGTTTGGTTGCATCTGTAACAAACAACGTCCCTGTTCGCCCTACCAGATCCAACACCCTGTGGTTGTACATCCCTGTCATTTACACTAGACTGACCACTAGCTGGTTGCTGTCTATCTCTATCAGCCCTAGCAGCAAAATTGCTTGCTGGCTGCTGCCTATTTCTGTCGAATCTATTAGCAGGATGATTTAAATTCTGTTGGTTCGATGTCCCGGCACCTGATATTTGAATTGCATCAACCCCTGTTGAAAAATCGTCACTGTCGCTCTCTACGTCAACGTAGGCTAAGTCAGGTTCGATTGATTGGTTTCTTCTAGGTGTAAAATTTTCTTCCTCTAAACCATATCTCTGGTCTATTCTACGACACAGATCCTTCAAATGTGATAGGCTATTGACCTCAGTAGCAATCAACCCTTTCTTATAAATGTCCGCGATATTTCTGAAGACGATAGCTAATTTCGCCTCTTCAGAAACAGGACAGCCAAGTCTTTGGAAGTATGTGTTCATGACAGCAATATAGGTCCCTATAGACTCTCCAGGGCCTTGTTAACGTTTTTGAATCTCCTTCAATAGCTTCTCGCCATATGAAGAAGGAAGATATTCTGCCATGAACCTCTGTTCCAGCTGTTCCCATGTATGAACTTCTCTACGAACATCTTTATAAAAAGTATAGGCTGACTTTTCAAAAAGATCAATGCCTGAGTTCAGTAGAACCTTTTTGCTAACTCCTCTCGCCTGACTTAACTCGTCCACCCTCTCAAAAAATGCGGTGACGGAGATCGTACCCCTCTCGCCTGTAAACTTTAAGTTCCACTTATGCGGAGGTACAGGTGCAACGTGATATGAGGTACCAGGATCACTTGACATTGGTACTGGCGACGAACATGAAAATGGTCGTGACTGAGCAATTGGTGCTATGCTACTTTGGAGGGCAGCTAAACTCAAAGGAACGGTAGACGGTTGTTGATACTGAAAAGCTGATGCACGGTCATTCTGAATTTGCATTGGGGGTGGTGCCTGTATTGGTGCTTGAGTTGGGTTCGCTAGCATTTGCATTTGCACTGGAGCAATGACCGACGGTTGGTTCGTGGGCTGTTGTGTGCTCGAGTGCTGTGGTTGTGGTAGTTGGGACTGGCTGGGAAAGTTGCCAACATTTGTCGAGTGGTCTGAGCTTCGACTCGTTGATTGGGTTTCAGATGCTTCATCATCATCTGAAGTCACGCCAACTCTGTTGCTTGGCTCTGCAACCTCCCAATCAAACTCAAGGTTTCCGCAACCAGTATGCCTTTGGTTTGACTTTCTTCAAAGTTAGACGGATTCATGTTATTTATCCTGGCTAACACATGTTCCAACCTTACAGCGATTTTCCTAAACTCTCCCCCTTTGCTCGTACCAGAGAACTTCTCTACCAGCGGTACTAGACTATCTAGCTTCTTCATGCAGCTAAAAGCATCTTGGCCAAATTTAAAGGGATACGGAGGGTATCTCATACTTCCATCAGTCCTTTCTCTCTGTCTAATCAATATGAGCTGTTGCTTCATCTCTTCCACCGATCCAATAGCTATGCCTCTCCATGTTAACTCATAGATTAATTCGTCCTTGACTAAGTACCTTATGTCAGACAACCGACTCAAAGGAATAGCCATGGTGCCTTTTATATATATTAAAACTTTAAACTTTAATTAAAACTGTTAGTTATACCTCCCAATTATAAAAGCTAAACCACGCAATAACAAACACAAAGTTCACTTTAAATTCACCAGTGAAAATCACTATAAATTTTCTCACAAATGTAGAAAATATAAAACTTAAATACGGGCAGACGCGAACAAAACCGAAAAACACCGGAGCAGTAAGAAAATAAAATTTATTTGCATTTAAAAATGTAATCATAATTTATGTTAAGTACTTGTACAACCAACTATGACGTCCAACCTTGCAGAGAAAAATAAAAGAGAGACAAGAGTTTTGGCAGTGTTTAGGTCTTATGTTTCACTCCTGCGTGAGTAAAACCAAAAAAAAATAATTGCGCTTATCCTAGCTGAACTGGATTAAAATTAAAGTTAAGTGATGTTTGTTTACCTCAGCAACCGAATAGGTAAATTTATCCCTAAATGGAACGTACAACAGACTACCTATAACAAAAATCCCAAAGCTGTTGTACACAGTTAACGCTAGGGTATACTCCTGCTATTGCAGAACGGCTCCACTAATAACTCCTCAAAAAAAAAACCCAAATCGCCGTATACAATGATTTTTCTAAAAAGAATAAATCAAAACCCACTTTAACCTGCTTACCTACTCTGAGTTTACACGAAACATGCATTGCTTAAGGTCACATCATCCCTTAATATATAAGTGAACGCAATAAACATCGGAACAGATGTTCAGTTATAGAATTCGTAAAATATGCTCAATTAAAAAAAAACCGCTCGCTGAAATTGCGTCGAATTAGACTAGTAAGGATGTTGTGTGTAATTAAAAAAAAATTTAAAAAAAAAATTACCGATGTTATTAAAAAATTTACAGAAATAACGTCTTGGTAGGACTGCAACTCTCTAATCTTCATTAAAATGAAATTCCCAAAACTTAAACTAAATTGATGCAAACCATGGTCATGGTCAAAAAAGACCCTAGGATCGTACCGAAAGGTGTCCAAAAAAAAATTAAAAAAAAAATTTTTGGTGTCGACCACAGTAGTCCAATAGTAAAAAAAAATTAATTAGTGACTCACTAAAATTTTCAAAAGTTACTCCACTCTGATAGGTGGTTTGGAGTAAGGAGAAAAAAAATTTACAACAAATGATGATAGGTTGTTAAAACGTGAGGGTTCGAAATAAAATTATATTTTAATTCAGAAAAAAAAATATTTAAATAAACTGGTAGAACCATTGTAGGGACAAGGTACTACTATGCACCAAGGAAAAAATGTCCAACAAGAAAATCAAGTCTCCCTTTTAAAAAAAATATTAAAAAAAAAATATTTAAAAAAAATATTTTCAAAAAAAAAATTAAAAATGTTTAAGTGGGGTTGCAGCTCCTATTAGTGAACCTTAAAAAATTTTTTTTTTTATAAAATCAACACCAGAAAAATCTTATTCGAGCTGTCATGCAACAGTTTTTGTTCTTTTCCTTTAAAAAAACAGTTGTCAATTCCCTTTCCTCTCCCAAAACTGTGGCAATGTGGAAAGTAAATGAGCTAGAAAAATTAATTTACTATACAAAAAAAATGTTGAAAATTAGATTTACTTAAGAATCATAAGGTATAAAAATCGTAATTGCAAAAAAAACCAATCAGTTTAGGAAAAGTTTAAAAAATATTCATGTTACAAAAAACAACCGATGTTAGTGTATTTGTTTAAAATTATTATTAAAGAAAACAAACAACGTGAGTACTCATTTACTGTACCACTATAATAATGTGAACCTAAGTTTTAAACTTTGCACTCAACCCCGTAAAGAATCATCTTGTGTGCCCCTCCACAAAAACAATTTCAAGGTTCACCTATAAGAACGTTGTAAAACTAAATCTGTCTACTCAAGTGTCTTTACACACAACATCTAATCAAAAAAAAATTACTGCTTAACGCATTCTCAGATCCTTATTCCTGGTGTTCACGAGATATAAAATTAAGTTGGGCCCACTCCACAACTATCAGTCAAAGCAAATCTACCAAATGTCCAAGGGCTAATGAGACCCCATCACCTACAAATGATATTTAGAAATGAAACAGTTGGGAATAATCCTGCGTAAAAACCCAGAAAACAAAAATCAAGAAGCCAAAACTATTACATTAATTTTAAAAGAGCATAATAAAACTCCCGGCCCCAATTAAACTTTTGTTATCTCAACAAAACTAGGCCTAAACCCAAAAAACTTTTTATTAGACATTTCCCCTATTCCCTAAGTATAATGTCAATAAAACCCAAAAACTTGTGATTTCCATTCCAATCCCATCTGGACCCTATATATTTTTTAAACGGTCAGACACCCACAGGCGAAACAATATCTTATTTCAAAGAAAGGTGAAGGTATTTTGAAGCACCCTGTGAAAATAGGACACTATTATGGAAAATTGTTCAGATCAGTGTTCTTACTACTTTTTAACCTAAATATATCTAGTTCCCTCATGTGCATGTTACTATTTTAATTCCTATCATAACTAAACAGATCACAAAAATTGTCTTTCTCCGCGAATCTGCAAGGTCCTGGAAAATGCGAGATTCAGCCTGTAGGCCAAATTTGGATGTATTTTAATTTCGCGAAAACCGAAGTTGCGAAATCCTAAAAAGATTAGCAGGAAGTCCTCGTTCCTCGATTTCTACACTCCGAACCAAACATTTCTTCCATTTCCACCCAGCTCGCGGGAGGAAAACCCCTAATTATTGCAATACGAAAGGTACTACTATCATATTATGCATAACAAAAAAAAATATATGCCCTCATCATTGTTTAGTCACATTAAAGAAAATCTATTGTTTTTAAATTTATTCTTAGGTTGTAATCTTTTTACTTAAAAATCAATCATCTTAAATTTATTGTTTAACCTGAACACTTTCCCAATTATTCCACAAAAGTGTATGGTAATTTAAAAATTTGCTTCATTATTTGAGGTCACCAGTATGAAACTATTTTAAAATTAAAAAAAAATGAAATAAAAAAAAATTATTTTCCGATTGTCCACAACTTCCAAGTTTTCATCCCTAAATACCTAGGTACTTTTTCAGTCTAACACCATCCATCGTTATCCAACATAACGCTTTAATTTCAGAAGCAACAAAACGAAGATTAAGTGAAAAGCTAAGCAAGTAGGTTGGAAGTTGCTTTACAATGGGCGCAGATGTAAGGCCCCTTTAAGTACACGCCACTGTCCTGAACTGCAAACTAACAAAAAAACTGAAGACTAGCATATCTGCCGTCAACCAACCTTTGGCATGAAATTAAAATAATTCCATATCATACCAGTATCCTCAAAACAAAACGTTTTTTTTTCTATAAGACCCAAACACTTAACCAATAAATCTTGTTATTTAAAATTATGATTCGGGAGTAAAAAGATTTATTTATTCCTGCCTGATCAACTAAGACAAAAAGGTTCACCTTTTTGTAACTCAAGAAGTTCCCGTTTGGTCCCCTAAAAAAAAATACAACCCGTCTGGTCACCCTTTAAAACTACGACCCCTATACAAACCGTTTTGACCAAAACAAGAATTCGAGAAGTTATGCTTACAGAAAAAAAAAATCTTTTTAAGAAAGATTAAATTATTTAAAAAAAAGTAAAATTTTGAAATATTTTTACCAATTACCACCGACTAGCATTTATATTTAGTTGAAAGTCTCTCTTAAATTCACTGACTCAAAATGACATTACTTAAAAAAAATTACTGAACTTTACAAATGAACTAAAAAAAATCAAAAAAACTTATATCTATATCTGTCTCAGTTAAACATTTCTTTTGTGGTATTATATCTAGTTGGGCTTCAAATTCATTTTCTCTGTATTCAATCTGGAGCAGGCAAAACTTCTCAAGGCTCAAACATAAATGTTTGCTCTCCAATGGCCATGACCAAGCTATGACCTGAACGCAGAAAAAATACAGAAAAAAAAATAAATGTGTACCAGAAAACTTTAATTGATAGAAATACCCGTAGGTCATTTTTAAAAAAATGCACTCCAAAGCCCAACGCTGTATTTTCTACCAAAAAAAAATTTGACCAGTCACGACACACAACTAGAAAACTAAACCCAAAGACCTAAAAAAAACTGCCCCAAAAGAAAATGTTAACTGGACCTCTGGCGTCGATCTTCAGCCAAGGTGTCACTCTAGGATTTTAGCCTTGTGTTTCCTAACCTCCCGAGCCGACACTAGTAGTGTACCCTCCTCTGACCCGATGTAACTGAGTGACGTAAGATCTTAATTGTCATCCAACAGTTACCACCAAAAAAAAAACAAGAAAAGAAAATGACAAAGCAAAATAAACTCATTTTCCTTTTCTTTCATTACTAATTAATACTTTCAACTAAACAAATCTACTAGCTGTTAAGCTATATTTACTTTAAAACAACTCAGCCAAGAAAAATTTGTGTGAAACCCTGTAAAAATATTCCAACTACCAAGTGGTGATATCCCACAAAAATTAAAATCACCAAAAAAAAATAACTTGTTGACCTAAATAAATTGACTGCACTAAAAAATAATCGGTGAAACAATTTCTATCTTATCACAAGCAGGAAATAATAACATATAAATAAATGAACCTGCAAAAAAAATTGTTAGAAAAAACACACTACCTATGTCATATATTTAAAACATAAAAAGACCATGTCTGGAAATCCATCCACCTATAAATTAAATAAAATTGAAGTAAATTTACATTGTCGTATTTATTTTTCTTAAAAAAAAAATTAAAACAAGTTTTTCCTACAAAAACTTTAAAGAATTAAGAACATGATTTGGACGCTGCTGAATAAAAACTCCTATGTTTTTTTCCCACTTATTCTTCCTTAATAAATAAAAATGAATCTTTTATTTTCCAAGAAAAAACTGAGTGAAGATAAGCTAATAAAAACTAAGAGGATTACTAAAACAACAAACCGAGTTCCAAATCAACGTTCAAATATTACTAAAAAAATATTTAAAAAAATGTTATTT
Organism: Aspidapion aeneum; assembly: GCA_963576565.1. Taxonomy (NCBI): domain Eukaryota; kingdom Metazoa; phylum Arthropoda; class Insecta; order Coleoptera; family Brentidae; genus Aspidapion; species Aspidapion aeneum. The sequence goes on along the minus strand of OY755047.1, from coordinate 41,878,922 downwards.
CCAAAAACCAATGATCTTGTTTTCCATTAAAAAAAATTGATTGGGTATCAAAACCACCGACAGCCACTGAAAGCCTTTAACCTGGCTTTGGCTGTACCACAAAAAATTTTATGTTTTAGAAAATTTTCAGAAAATTCAAAAAAAAAAAAAAAATTTTTTTCCAAATCAAAAAAGAACAATAAAAAATTACATCAGATGTTAAAAAACTAGCCAAAAACACACGTAGGGCGCCAATTTGTGGCCTTAAAAAAATAAAAAAAAAATGTGGGCGCCAATTTGTGGCCTTAAAAAAAGTTGTGTGACATTTGTGGCAGCTTAAAGACGTCGCCGCCATTTTGTGACACTGAAACCCACTGAATAATTAAACAAATATCTGGAAGCATAACTGTATTTTCCAGCTAGGTAAAACATTGATATGCCCGGTAACTTTTATACAGTGGAGAAGGGGGGGGTTCAGAAATAAGAAAATTTTAAGTGCGCCACATTATTTAATATCAATGTTTTACAAAGAAGATCTTAAATAAAATACAGTTCAACCCAAATGTTGTAGCCAAACAATGAAATTCCACCTACTTCCGAGGCTTCCAGAATATTTGTGTAATTAAAAAAAACCAAAAAAAATAAACAGAATAAAATTCTAAAAGATTGAATTAAGATGACAAAACTAGGAGCACTTTACAGGTAGATGGACTCCTTTAACAGGTCATAGTGTACCTACATCTGAGTCAGTAGCGTAGGACTCAATTATATGAATGATTGTTAAAAAAAATATATACTTCCAAAATCGTTCCATCATAGGGGAGATCTAGACCAAATATCTGCTGTCATCATTCTACATTGGGTAGAATGAGACAGACAGCAACCCAGTCCGAGATCCACCCCATGAGGTAAAAATGTGTAACGAAACCGCTAAAAAAAAATATAATCTCCTCTCTCTTTTGTCTCCGCAAAGTTGGTCATCGGGTTGTACAAATAACACAAGAAAAATTAGTTCATCTTGTTTATTTTAAAAGGTAAAACTGGAGTATTACCAAAAACATGGAATAGAAAAAAAATTAATGAAATGTAGTGGAACAAGTCAGGGCCTAAGTAGCAAGACAATCCAAATTTCACACGAGAAATTGTCTTAAATAAATGAAATGAAGGAAAACTTAGTAAATACACCGCAAAATTGTGGTTATGACGTCATACCGTTACCTTGCGTTTACAAGAAGTGTTAAAATTAAGCTGTGCAAAATTATATAGGGAAAGATCACTTCTAAATTATATTGTGAAAGTTATATATGAGAAAAAAATTATAGTTAAGGCTTGCTCCTACCTTGGTCCTTGATTATATTGTAAAAAAAAAATGTGTTTTATTAAACCTGGAAGTGGTGTTGTTCTTCCTGCTACTTCGGGTCCTGTCCTATTCTGTCCGCGCCTCCCCTGCTGACTAACTAGCACATGGTACTAGGGCAGCACATGGTTTCGAAAAGTTGTGGGATCCTTGCCCGAGCGTAGAACCCTGTGGAAAATGAAATGTTTCAGTTTCCTGGAATTCGTCAATGTTGCACGAAGTTCCCCTACACAGTAACTTAAATCGAGGACCCCATGTCGACTCAATAAAACAAAGTAGATTTAAACAGATGAACTAAAATAATCCTAACGTACCTCTCCCAGGGTTATAACTGGCCCGTCCGGCTTCCCACCAGCGTCCAGCCCAACTGTCCCGTCGCTGGAATTGACAGGGCTGTAGACAAAGGAGAAAAACAATATATAGTTTTTATCCAACACGTGGTTAAAAGAAAAATATAAAAACGCCAACAATTCCCCACGTCCTTTGTCAAAAAAAAGTACATTTCCCACGAAAAATAATTACAATTTGGGAGGCAAATATTATCTTGAAGAGTACCCAAATAATAAAAAAAATGGAAAAAAAAATAAAATCGAACTTACCGCTGCTCTTTCCGTGCAAATGGCGTAGGCCGACTTAAATTCCCCTCAAAACAGGGTGCGAGCGTCACTCCAGATTGCCTAGACACGACGGACTCACTTCCACAGTTTCTGGGATATCTCCTACAATCGCTGTAGTGCCAATCACCAAAAACAAAGGCGATCCCAGAAACTGTTGTCGACCCAGCCAAAATTCGTTAGCAAGAGAGACCAACCACTTCGTCGAGAATACCAGAATAATGAATTGGCCGGAAACCGTTTTGTAAATTTGGTGGGGAGTGGGGACGGTAAAACGCAATAGTACCAACCTAATCTTCCCGGTGAAATTCAAATAAAGGATGCAAACCTATTTATAAAAAACTTTTCCGCCAAAAATAAATCTCTACATTCAGTGGCAAGACTGGGAGAAAAACCCGGGGTTTTCAAAGTAACCAATGAGGTACAGCAATAGTTCTATACAGGTCTATAGGGGCAGCACCGACCAAGGGGATAGGAAGTACGTAAAACAAACCTTGAGGTGTTGTCGGATCTATTTCCACGGTTGAAATTTTTATAACAAGGACGTCGAGACACCCTCCATACACATTATTAATATTCGAACACTCAACCAATTCCCATATGAGTAAAGCTATACTGAGCGCAGAATTTAGTTGCACTCCAGTTACAGTCTTCGTCAAAAGTTTCCTTCGCTCTTTATAAATGTTTTCTCTAATATTCATATGGTTTAACGCCATTTTTGTAAAACATTTCTACAGTAATAAAGTTGTTTCTGAACCTGAACCCAAAAATACACACTGAACTATTGCTTAAAGGCACAAGAGTGTTCAGATGTTAACTCACACGATTTCGTTTATTCTTTTAGTCTTGGTTTTTATCCCTCGTTTATCTCCCATTTACAACAGTGCATAACTCGTATTTATTTTATCCTTTCCCTATCAAATTAATAAAGATATCAAAGTGGCGGAGCCTCGGTTGTTACTGGTCAAACCGTGAACCTAAATATGTTTTCGTGCTATCAGAACTAGCTAATCCGTGAAGAATATGGGGTTCGGATTGTCCCAATATCCTCGAGAATAAACGTAAGGGAATGAAATGTTCATCTAAATGTTTCCTTCCTGTTACTGAAACCATTTGTGATGCGGAAACGCCGCCATTCCCCAGCATAACAGCTGTTTAACTTTATGAACGTCAAGTGAATCACAAAATTCCACAGATAAAAACAAAACAATCAAAATTTTTATGTGATTTTTCCCGAAGCCTGTGATCTTAAATTCCAATTACGATGTCCAGATAATGCGATGTGCGTAGTGTCCACAGTAATTCGATGGAATACCTCCTTTTAAGGTAACTTCCTAGACCCTATATAACCTCCAAACCTAGCGCTATAAAATACCATTACTTGTGTACAGAAAGACGAATCAAAGAGCCCTGATTATTTACCTAAATAAACAAATATGTAACGTTGTCTTAAACGTAAAAATGACACGTTACAGTAGTAGTACAGTACTAAATTTGGTTTGGTTGTCCTTAGATAAATTTTCCGAGGTGTTGTGACGTCATCTGAAAATTATGTAGTGTTTTTAACTCTCCCTCCCTGCATTTTCCTAATACATTTTCAAGTAAAAATACATTAAAAAAAAATTTTGAGTCACGCAAAGTTAAACCTATGATACAGAAATTTTAATAATATAATAATTTCGGAATATATTGCATATAATATGGAAACACTGGAAACACATAGGAAGTCTATCGCTAAAACTTACCTTATTTATTATACCTTATTTTATGCCTTTACACATTCTCTCACAAATGAGCAGTTTCTAGAATAAAAACCACTTAAAACTACGGTAACATTTTTGGCATCATAACTCAAAATCTATTAGTCTGGCAAAAAACACATACGTATTTAAAAAAAAAAGACGCCATTTTTTTTTAAATTGCAGGTAAGTTAAAGTTTGTGTAAAGCTGCAAAATTAATAGGTATCTTAATGATGATCGAAGTCGAAGGAATACAGATTAAAATTTAATCCTGCATGTTTGGATTTGGTCCTGCTAGCAATTTACTTAACGGCTGGCCTAAGTAAGCGTTTTGCTAAACTGAGTTGCATTATGTACTTAATAGCAGTGTCGCATACAAAAGATCTCCTTGAGGGGAGCTTGCACATTTTTACAACTTTTATCGATAGCCTACTAAAAATTAAAACAAGAAATATTTTTAACATTTTTAGGTTCTTGGGGGTGCTTAAGCCCCCAGGTCCCGCCTCTTATACACCCCTAGTAATATCATTACATACTACTACTATGTCGGTTTAGAACGTTTATCTACGTCGTCCGACGCCTATTCTCCACCTCCTTCGATCCTGACAGTTTTTTTTTACTCATTGATCTTTGGAGCCATTCCAGTTTAGGATGCCCTCTCATTCTGCGCCCTATTGGTTGCCATTCTAGGACCTGCTTTGGTAATCTTTCGTCGTTCATCCATTGTACCGTATCATATCAGTTGCCTTTTGGTGATGTCATCCGTTATGCTTCCCTCGATTTCCATTATTTTCTTATGATCTAATTTCTTATATTATCTGTTCTAGATATTCTCCTTGATCCTCTTATTGCATCCGTTTTAACACTTTCCATTTTTGTTTTGTATTTTTCTGTAACGCGATAACTCTCTATTTCATACAACATTGTTCTTTTTACCATTGTTTAATATATGTTAAATTTTACAATCTTTTTTCTCTCTGCTCCATAAAATACTCTTAAGACATCCAATAACCTTTTTTGCTTTTACTACCCTTTTTTCCAGTGCTTTACAGTCTGTTCCTGTCTTAGTTTTAGCTACAATTACTTCCTCGTCGTCAGCAAACTGTAGTGTGTATATTACATAACAAGAGAAAAAAGTGACAAATTTCACACGAGCGTGAATCTTGTGAACGAGGCACACTCTTCCATGCAGAAAAGTACTTTTTCACACATGGGCGAAAAGATTTCTGCAAACGGCTGAAATTTAACGTTTTCTAAGGATGCAAATCGTGTGACATGCATCATTTTGATAATGGTCGTAGTAAAATACATTTAACGGCGTTTACAATCTCGTTCTGTAATAGGTAGTTTATTATCAGCTTGCACAGCAAACTCTAAAAACAACACAGCAAAACAGCGGCGTAGCGTGGGGTTCGTCGCCCCCCCCCGCCCCGAGGGTAGTGGCGCCCTTGTGTCGTATCGGCCGCCCCCTCATACATGATGACGTTTTTTTTTTTTAGTTGCAAGATTTCGTCAGACGCGCCCTGGTGACTTATCGGCCATCGGTCGCCCCCTGACATATGATGACCTTTTTTTTTTTTTTGGAGACGGCGCGGTTCAAATTTTTACGGCGCGGTTCTTTTTTTTTTGGTTGCCAGATTTGTGAGAGGCGCCTTTTTGACCTTTTGTTGTTTGTTTTTTGCCGTAAGATTTTTCATCAGTTTTCAGAGGCGCCCTTTTTAGCTGTCGCCCCCCCCGCCCTTTCGGGCACGCTACGCCGCTGCAGCAAAAGCTTGTTGTGGAACTTTTAAACCAGTTTTTGTTATGTTGGGTAACATTATTTTTTTTAACCGACCCGAAAACAATTTTTTATAGGAAAGTGTCACTTTACTGGCAGGTCCTTTCGTAAAACTTTTTGATCTCAACAAGGGACCGGAAATAGTTATTTACCTAACAAATGCGGAAAGTGATACTTTACCGCACGCGTCGTTCGGCCAAGCCGTCAAGGGTGGTAAAGACACTTTCCGCATGTGTTAGGTACAATATTTTACCTATGAGTACCTTTTTTTTCAAAAACTTGAATGTAATTTATAAATAAACATGTCAAATTAGATGGAATTGAAATGTAAAGAAGATGTCTTATTGATGCGTTGCTAAGGTTTCTAAGTGGTGCGCGTGCGGTAAAGTAACTTTACCGCACAGTGTGCGGTAAAGTAATTACTTTACCGCACGCGAGTAGGTAAATATATTTTTCGGGTCCTTTTTTCAGTCGAGGTATGGTCAAAGGTATGGTCATGACAAAGAAGATATATATCAAATCCGTTTGACAGATTTTAAATTATGGTTATTTTGATAGGAAGTACCTAGATGTATACAGTGGCGGCGCGTGATAAAAAGCTTTGGGGTGCACACCAAAAAATAAAAATAAAAATTGCGACGCAGGCGAAAATCTTTTTTCAGTGCCACGCTAACTTTTTGGGCCTTCGAGTGGGCCGTCATATCATATAATTTAGAGCAAATAATTAAAAAAAGAGATATTTAGTTAGATATTAGTTACCTACCTATTATTATTGTTTTTATAAATAAATTATCACACCTAGTTTATTTTCTCTTCTAATGGCAAAGAAGATAATTTATTTAAATATTGCACGCTAATGCTATCAGAATTAGAAACTTCCGCCATTGTCAAAATTCCCCAGATTAATATATCTACATTTTCGTAATAAAAAAAACTTGTGTGTGCTTAAGACCACACGGCAGAAGTGTAAACTTCAACAAGGCGAAATTAATAATACTGGCCCATAACATATTCTGCCAAGCGGGCCGAACCGAACTCTTCTGTGTACTGGCCTTCATCTGCATCATCATATCGCTCGCTGAATGTTTCTCACAGTTAGTCGACTCGAGCCGATTTCACCCGAATGAGCGTTACATAGCCGAGCCTGACAGCTCAGTTGAATTCACTACCCATCAAAACTGCTAAACGCGCCTAAAGAAGTTTACACTTCAAAAACTACTAACATGTAAAACATCAATATTTTTATTTTTTGCACACATTTTAACTCTACTCAGTGTTATATAATATAATGATTCCTTAGTACCGATTACAAAATATCTAATACTCGAATAGGAAGTATCAGTATCTATTCGATACTTGCAAAAGGAATCGTTGCACACACAACTACTAAGTGCACGAATGAAAAGTGCCGCTAATCTACTCTAACATGCAACGCGAACCGACGAGGCATGGGTCATCACGGGGTGCCAAATTTGGCATTGAGGCTGGTCTTGGGTATACGCGCCGTGCAGAAGGAAGGTTCAGATTCCATGTACTGTAAAATTCTATTGGGACATGTCGTCCTCTCTTTCTATATTTCGTAATTAGCATGCGACATAACATCTAGGGTGCATAGAATTTCGTTCCAGTAAATAAAAGCGTTGTTTGCATATACGTAGTCTTTCGTATATGGAGAGTTTGAACACAAATACAAACACATACATCAGGTTATTATTCCTAGAGTATATTCCAGTCTTTAGTGAATTTCTTTTGGGATAATTATGAATTAAATTAAGGAATGATCAAAGTTTAATATTTTTTTAAGTAAAATTTGGGAGTGCACGTGCACATGTGCACTTATGGAGAAACCGCCACTGGATGTATATGGACTTTACATAAGCCTATCTCATTGTTTGCAATATCGAAATGCACAGTGTCAGATTTATTAAACGCTGCAAGACAAACTGTTAAGCAGCCCGCCCGGTCTTCTATTTTAAATTCAACCTATGGCACAACAATAAATCAGGCTGGCACAGAAATGCTTCAAAAATATTCCAATAGACTAGTTCCTTCTCTCTTTCACAACTTAAAAATCCTAAGATACTAGTTGACTGGGTCCCTTGGGATGGTTGTGGTAATTTTTTTAAAACTATACCCTGGATTGATTGGTAATAGATTACACAATTTTAAGTCAGGGTGCTGCCTCCAATTTGAATAGGAAGGTCTGTGTGACATCATAAATCTAAGACGGCGCCGGCAGCTTTTTAATTATTTTTCACAAACTTTTGCTTAAAACTTCTGCTAAATTAGTTTTGTAGGAAAACTGTAAAAACGTGTTTTGTTTGTAATAGAACACCAACTAAAATAGTGAAGAACTCGATATCTTAAAAACTAACAAAGTAATTAACTTAAAACAAAAAAAATGTTTACCCAAAAAAAAATTGGGGAAGGTAGTTTTGTACTACCCGAAATCGATTGGTTATGGATCGCCAAATCTTAAGCCCCCGGATGTTTGCCCGAAATTTGAGTAAGAGCACCTGTGTGACGTCAAAAATCCAAGATTGCGATTTTATCCATGTTTTTTCACATACTCTTGCTTTTAATTAAATTTAATAAAGACGGCATTTTCCATTTTTATCTTCCTAGCCCACACAGCACTGGCTAGAGAAGGTATTATTTTCGACGAAAAATTTTTTTTGAGGTAACGCAGAAAATTTGTTATTTGGGTGTATTTTGACCTACCCTTGCTGTATCGTCGTGATGTCTGTCTGTGTGTGTGTGTGTGTAACTCTGTCCGTAACACAATAGCTCCTAAACCGCTAAACCGATTTTCATGAAATTTTTGTAAAATGGTATTCGATACTGTACCGAGCTGATTAGATTTTGGTCGAAATTTATCAATGCGAATGACAGTTAAAAAGTGTAAAAAATGCTAACATTTTACCGGAGCATCGCATCAATCTGCGGTTTTCGGAATATTGTAGACCACATTTTTTTCAAAAATTTGGTAGGAGCTTTCGCTTTAGAGATATTAATAAAAAACTGTTTTTAAGGTTCATATAGCATGGAGTTTACTTGAAGTGTGCTAATGGGTTAGAAAGATATTAGATCCGTCATGGATCCATTTATTTTGCTTGGCTTATAATTTTCGATAAATCAGTTTAACAAAAAACGGTAAATGCGGTTTTTGTTTGTAACAGAACATCAATTAATATATAGTAAAGGAATTAGCTCTATGTCTTAGAAACTAACAAAGATATTTTTTTTGGTAAAAAAAGTTACTCCTTTAGTGACTTTTTGTTAGTTTTGAAGACCAATCTAGCAAAAGTTATAAGCCAAAGTTTGTGAAAAAAACATAAAAAAGCCGCCATCTCGAATTTATAACGTCACACCGGCCCTCCTTAAATTGAAGACAAACACCAGGTGACTTAAAATGTTGTGATCTATTTAGTGGCGTGTCGTATAGGGGGCCAGAGGGGGCATACCCCCCCCCCGCCCCTCTGCGCTTGGCGCCCCTGGCGTCCTTTGAGAAAAAAAATAGAAAATCTAAATTTAACGCAAAAACATATGTCGCAATTTTTATTTTTATTTTTTGGTGTGCACCCCAAAGCTTTTTATCACGCGCCGCCACTGTATACATCTAGGTACTTCCTATCAAAATAACCATAATTTAAAATCTGTCAAACGGATTTGATATATATCTTCTTTGTCATGACCATACCTTTGACCATACCTCGACTGAAAAAAGGACCCGAAAAATATATTTACCTACTCGCGTGCGGTAAAGTAATTACTTTACCGCACACTGTGCGGTAAAGTTACTTTACCGCACGCGCACCACTTAGAAACCTTAGCAACGCATCAATAAGACATCTTCTTTACATTTCAATTCCATCTAATTTGACATGTTTATTTATAAATTACATTCAAGTTTTTGAAAAAAAAGGTACTCATAGGTAAAATATTGTACCTAACACATGCGGAAAGTGTCTTTACCACCCTTGACGGCTTGGCCGAACGACGCGTGCGGTAAAGTATCACTTTCCGCATTTGTTAGGTAAATAACTATTTCCGGTCCCTTGTTGAGATCAAAAAGTTTTACGAAAGGACCTGCCAGTAAAGTGACACTTTCCTATAAAAAATTGTTTTCGGGTCGGTTAAAAAAAATAATGTTACCCAACATAACAAAAACTGGTTTAAAAGTTCCACAACAAGCTTTTGCTGCAGCGGCGTAGCGTGCCCGAAAGGGCGGGGGGGGCGACAGCTAAAAAGGGCGCCTCTGAAAACTGATGAAAAATCTTACGGCAAAAAACAAACAACAAAAGGTCAAAAAGGCGCCTCTCACAAATCTGGCAACCAATAAAAAAAGAACCGCGCCGTAAAAATTTGAACCGCGCCGTCTCCAAAAAAAAAAAAGGTCATCATATGTCAGGGGGCGACCGATGGCCGATAAGTCACCAGGGCGCGTCTGACGAAATCTTGCAACTAAAAAAAAAAAAAACGTCATCATGTATGAGGGGGCGGCCGATACGACACAAGGGCGCCACTACCCTCGGGGCGGGGGGGGCGACGAACCCCACGCTACGCCGCTGTTTTGCTGTGTTGTTTTTAGAGTTTGCTGTGCAAGCTGATAATATACTACCTATTACAGAACGAGATTGTAAACGCCGTTAAATGTATTTTACTACGACCATTATCAAAATGATGCATGTCACACGATTTGCATCCTTAGAAAACGTTAAATTTCAGCCGTTTGCAGAAATCTTTTCGCCCATGTGTGAAAAAGTACTTTTCTGCATGGAAGAGTGTGCCTCGTTCACAAGATTCACGCTCGTGTGAAATTTGTCACTTTTTTCTCTTGTTATGTAATATACACACTACAGTTTGCTGACGACGAGGAAGTAATTGTAGCTAAAACTAAGACAGGAACAGACTGTAAAGCACTGGAAAAAAGGGTAGTAAAAGCAAAAAAGGTTATTGGATGTCTTAAGAGTATTTTATGGAGCAGAGAGAAAAAAGATTGTAAAATTTAACATATATTAAACAATGGTAAAAAGAACAATGTTGTATGAAATAGAGAGTTATCGCGTTACAGAAAAATACAAAACAAAAATGGAAAGTGTTAAAACGGATGCAATAAGAGGATCAAGGAGAATATCTAGAACAGATAATATAAGAAATTAGATCATAAGAAAATAATGGAAATCGAGGGAAGCATAACGGATGACATCACCAAAAGGCAACTGATATGATACGGTACAATGGATGAACGACGAAAGATTACCAAAGCAGGTCCTAGAATGGCAACCAATAGGGCGCAGAATGAGAGGGCATCCTAAACTGGAATGGCTCCAAAGATCAATGAGTAAAAAAAAACTGTCAGGATCGAAGGAGGTGGAGAATAGGCGTCGGACGACGTAGATAAACGTTCTAAACCGACATAGTAGTAGTATGTAATGATATTACTAGGGGTGTATAAGAGGCGGGACCTGGGGGCTTAAGCACCCCCAAGAACCTAAAAATGTTAAAAATATTTCTTGTTTTAATTTTTAGTAGGCTATCGATAAAAGTTGTAAAAATGTGCAAGCTCCCCTCAAGGAGATCTTTTGTATGCGACACTGCTATTAAGTACATAATGCAACTCAGTTTAGCAAAACGCTTACTTAGGCCAGCCGTTAAGTAAATTGCTAGCAGGACCAAATCCAAACATGCAGGATTAAATTTTAATCTGTATTCCTTCGACTTCGATCATCATTAAGATACCTATTAATTTTGCAGCTTTACACAAACTTTAACTTACCTGCAATTTAAAAAAAAATGGCGTCTTTTTTTTTTAAATACGTGGATAGATTTTTTAAGTGGGTCTAGTGATACCTTGTTAGAGTCCTCTTAAATATCTTTACAACCGTGTAAAAATTTCGAAAATACATTGATTAATTTTTGAGATATTTGCTTTAAAATTTAACATGGAATGATGAACTAAAAATTAAATCCGAAACATACAAAACTCTGACTAAATTTTTATTTTATCAGTCCATGTTAAATTTCAAAGTTTGGACGCACTTATCTCATAAACTAATGGATAGATTTTTGAAATTTTTACACGGTTGTAAATACATTCGAAAGGCCTTCAAAACAAGGTATTATTAGACCCACTTTCCCTATTCAAAATATAAGGTTAAAGAATACCCCTGGAAGGGGGTGCGTGCTACAAAAATTTCAAGATACCCAAAAAGTGTCGCAAACAAAATCGACGTGTCCGAGCGTTTCTAAAAATTCGCACTAAAAATACCCAAAAACACCTCTGTTTCCTGTTAGATGGGACATCCTGTATATATATATATATATATATATATATATATATATATATATATATATATATATATATATATATATATATAGGTATACATATACAAATTGCCTTCGAACATTAAACCCCGATGTTCTAAGCAAATTGCTAACGTTTTTATTATCGAAAATAGAAAAAAGTTTAAGAAGTATAAGCGTAATTTTGAATTTTGAATATCTTCGTTATTTTTTACTTTAGAAAATAAAATCAAAAGACAGTTTTTATGTATAATTGAAAGTCCTATCAGAAAAAATTATAAAATACAGGGTGTTCAAATAAATATTTATTTTATGTTTTTTAAAAAAACTCGAAAACGCATGTTCGATTTATTTTTGATTTAAGTTTCCTAAAAAGCATCTAAAATTCTACTAGTTTGCTAATTTAAACTTTTTTCTATCTTTAATAATAACAGTTAGCAATGGTGGACACTTAACTTGGAACAACCTGTATATATAGTCACTAGTTTCGGTCTTGAATTTTTTAAATATTTTAATTCTTAAATTTCCCATCTGTAAATTTTTTTAAACTGTATACACAGATGCCGAACCCAATTCTACACCAAAATATCTAAAAATACCAAAATACCAAAGTGTAAAAAAATTAACCCTCCGTTCCTCCCTAGGACGGCAATTTTATAACGAACCAACTTGGAGCTGGAGAGTATTATTAGCTTTCGGTAAAAATTATTAAATACTCTGCTAATATAATGGGCACCTAAGCTCGCACTAGGTACTATAGTTATAGTGTACGTGTGAGCTAACGTAACTAAAAACTGAAATATATTTTATTCAACTCCGGACTAAATTACATTTTGTTTTGATGCCACACAAGGCATGTTTTGACTGAAACTTTAATTGTTGAAATCTCCTTCACCTCTTTTGTTAACCTAAAATGTATTTTGTTTATCTCGACTCAATTACCTTGCGTTTGATATTAGACACGCCATATTTTTTCTTAAACTCTAATCTTTTAAATCTACCCCACTCTTTTATTTGGCTTGTGTTCGGTGGATTTTGTTAATTTATGTTATAAATGGGACCATCTCGACCTAAGACCCAGCCTAGGTACCCAATTTCATTAAAATGGGGCAAGCGTTTTTTAAGTTATGCGCGTTGGTCGTTACAGACAGACGGCGACAAAAAAGTCTCAAAATCATCTGAAACGCAAAGATATATAAAAAATTTTGAAGTCGGAGCAAATTCTTTTTTCCGAAAAAATTAGGATTGCCATAGCTCACACTACTATAGTATAGTAGTGGTGTGAGCTAAAAAATACTCTGCCAATATATGGGCCCCTAAGCTCACACTAGGTACTATAGTTATAGTGTACGTGTGAGCTAATATAACTAAAAACTAAAATATATTTTATTCAACTCCAGACTAAATTACCTTTTCTTTGATACAACACAAGCCATGTTTTGCCTTAAACTCAAATTTTTAAAATCTACCCCCACCCTTAAAAAAAAAACAAAAACTAAAATGTATTTTGTTAAACTCCGGACTCAATTACCTTTCGTTTGATATCACACACACCATATTTTCCCATAAACTCTAATTTTTGAAATCTATCCCCACCCTTTTATTTGGTTTGGGTTCGGTGGATTTTGTTCATTTTCAAATGGGACCATCTCGGCCCGAAACCCAGCCTAGGTACCAAATTTCATTAAAATCGGCCAAGCGGTTTTTGAGTTATGCGCGTTGGTCGTTACAGACAGACATACAGACAGACAGACAGACAGACAGACAGACAGACAGACAGACAGACAGACAGACAGACAGACAGACAGACAGACAGACAGACAGACAGACAGACAGACAGACATACAGACAGACAGACAGACAGACAGACGGCGCAACAAAAAAGTTTCAAAATCATCTGAAACGCAAAGATATATAAAAATTTTTGAAATCGGAGCAACTTTTTTTTCTCGAAAAAATTAGGATCACCATAGCTTACACTACTATAGTATAGTATATGTGTGAGCTAAAAAAATCAATATTGTGTTTAGCGTTTTCAAAGAAATGTCGATAATAAGCACTTTTTTATCTAAATCCAAAAGATGTAGAAACACAAAATTTGGAAAAAAATAATAATTTGGATTGTCCTACACTCCATAGTTTTAAAATGTAGTGTCATCTCCGGCCACATTTTAGCTCCTACTACTATACTATAGTAGTGTTAACTAATATACTCCGATTTCAAAAATTAGCTCACACTACACTATAGTAGTGTGAGCTATAGTGATCCTAATTTTTTCGAGAAAAAAAAAGTTGCTCCGATTTCAAAATTTTTTATATATCTTTGCGTTTCAGATGATTTTGAAACTTTTTTGTTGCGCCGTCTGTCTGTCTGTCTGTCTGTCTGTCTGTCTGTCTGTCTGTCTGTCTGTCTGTCTGTCTGTCTGTCTGTCTGTCTGTCTGTCTGTCTGTATGTCTGTCTGTAACGACCAACGCGCATAACTCAAAAACCGCTTGCCCGATTTTAATGAAATTTGGTACCTACGCTGGGTTTTAGGTCGAGATGGTCCCATTTAAAAATGAACAAAATCCACCGAACACAAGAAAAATAAAAGGGTGGGGGTATATATCAAAAATTAGAGTTTATGTAAAAATATGGCGTGTGTGATATCAAACGAAAGGTAATTGCGTCTGGAGTTAAATAAAATACATTTTACTTTAAAAAAAAGGGTGGGGGTAAATTAAAAAAATTAGTGTTTATGTGGAAATATGGCGTGTGTGATATCAAACGAAACGTAATTGAGTCTGAAGTTAAACAAAATACATTTTAGTTTAAAAAAAAAGATGGGGGTAGATTTGAAAAATTAAAGTTTAAGTCAAAACATGGCTTGTGTGGTATCAAACGAAAGGTAATTGAGTCTGGAGTTCAATAAAATATATTTCAGTTTTTAGTTATATATTAACTCACACGTACACTATAATTATAGTACCTAGTGTGAGCTTAGGTGCCCATAGATTGGCAGAGTATTTTTATATGTCTTTGCGTTTCAGATGATTTTAAAACTTTTTTGTCGCGCCGTCTATCTGTCTGTATGTCTGTCTGTCTCTCTGTAACGACCAACGCGCATAACTCAATAACCGCTTGCTCGATTTGAATTAAATTTGGTACCTAGGCTGAGCCTTGAGTAGTGATGGTCCCATTTATATGAACAAAATCCACAGAACGCAAGCCCATTAAAAGGGTGGGGGTAGATTAAAAAAATTAGAGTTTATGTAAAAATATGGCATGTGTGATATCAAATGAAAGGTAATTGAGTCTGGAGGTAAACAAAATAAATTTTAGTTAAAAAAAAAACGATGGGGGTAGATATTTGCGGGAACGTTCATACGATTTTGATATCGCCCAACCACTATCCTTGGCACATGTAACGCTATTCCAAGGTTCCCGGCATGTATTCTAGCTCTTCTTTTGCAGATTTACATTTTTAAATTTTCAATTTTTGCTTTTTCTTGTGGTTTTTTTTTCTTAACACATTGGTTTTACCAAAAAAGTATTTTTATAAAAATTGAAATAAAAATAAATGTTTTTCTAGGAATCCCCGATAAATCAAAGAAATAATCGACAAACAAACTAAAAATCCTAAACAAGAAACTTCTTTGATTAATTACAATTAATTAATTTGATGACTGACTTTGAATTTTTATCATATTTTTTCAGGAAACCTTCGCCAGATGCTGCGGACTGCGCAAAAGGAAAACAAGGCTACCCAGGTATGTGCTCTCACGAAGCAACTTCAATGTAAGCAACATCACTGCCAATCAAGACTCGAATCAGTCACGAGACACCTTCAATACCAATTCAGTAGCCCGGAACAAGAGTCTTAGCGAGAGTTCTTCTGGAGAACCAACTGGCAAAAATGTTAAGAGGTAATTTTTCTTCTCTATGATCATGATGATTCAGAGTCACTGCATCCACTCTAGGCGCTCAGGATGCATTGGCTCTAATTATTATGCCTGATAACATCAGGAATACAGGAAACCTGTTTGTTTAAAAAAACCTTTTGAAATAAGTTATAATTGCCGAAGGTTTCTCTGGTATTGTTGCAACTTATTCTCCATCCATTCAAAAAGAGTGATTTTCTTGATGTTGCGTTTTATGCAATGCCAGGGATGGTTCAAGTACTACAGAGGCTTCTCGCCAAGCGCAGTAATCGTGTATCTGCAGCTCTAACTTTCATCACAGAGAAACTGTAGAGTAAACCACTGTGTGACTGTCAGAATAGATTTTAAATAATTCTTATTCTGCTCCAGTTCTTTCCATATTTCATCTGGTAACACAGTTTAGTGGCTAAAAGTTCAACTTCCTGTTTAATCTCGGCATTTGCTTCTTTGATACCAATGAATTATATATGAAGTAACTGAAACGGCCACGGCTATACATTACGTATATGGGACACTGAGGCAAAAATTGAGAGAGAACATACATGAAAAGTTACTATTGCAACCTTTCTCTCTCTAGTTCTGTCCACCGGTGATGTTCTGTGAACTTATACTTCAATTAGATTGACACTTGTGATTTGTCATTAGTTTCTCAGTTTTAGTGTTCTACTTTTTTAAACTGTTTTTGATTAACAAAAATAAAAAATGGGAACACGATGCATTGCATGTAAAAACGAGTTTTATAGGAGTGAAAAGCTTGTTTCCTTTTTGAAATAAGTAGCTTTGTGCAAGCAGTTCTTGACAATTACACTTGCTTAACTCGGCTTGGTTAAGCAGCGGGATTAAAGTAAAAGTTTACTGCCAGGGTGCAGCCTCACACCCTGCTATGACCAAGAAGGCTGGTACAGTAAACTAAGTAGGTATAGTGAGAACAACTATCAAATGTTGAATCTGCTTTATTGAAATAAATCCTCTCTTTTTATATTCAAAAATTGTTATGGTTCGTAAAATATAAAATTCCATATAATATGTTGTTTTATAAACTAAATAATTTATATAATTCAAATAGGTAAACTTGAGAAGGTTGGTTTATGTTATTAAAACCTAATTTCTCAAGATCACCTGTGCTTAAATAATAACTAAAACTAATGATTAAAATAATTTAAATTTGGATTTACTTAAAATATTTTAAAAAAAGAAATCTGTTTAATTTTACAATTAAACATTTTCCGGTCTCTCCAGAATGGATGATCGGAGGGACCTCAGTTCAAATTTGTCTTCTTGTGTTGTCCTTTGGTTTCGTCTTTTTTGACGGTATGTTGAAATTGCTCGAGTCATTTTCCAACCAGCTATAATAATGCGACGATAACCAGGGTGGTGATGCTGCTAATGGCGGAAGAATGGTATTGGATCTTTCGCCATATTATGTTGTGAAGATTTTCTTTTAAGTTCTCTTCGTCCTTAATTAACTTTCCAAAGCCTTCTGGCAGGCGAAAAACAGACTCTGTGGGTATGTATTCTCGGGCTTCTATGTCGAACGTGCTGTTAAGTACTATTGGGACTGTCTTGGAGTAGCTACCTAAGACCGTAATTGTACTAGTTCTTATAGGTGTTAAGATGTTTTGCTTCGTCTCGATTATACACTCTTGTAATATTTGAATTATCCCTGTTGTATTTAGTGCAACATCTTCCCGCGCACCGTTGCATATCACGGCTACTTTTGTTGCCGAGTCTGCGATAAACATCCAGGTATTTGGCGTGCACAGTTGTTTCCATTGAACGTCTTTGATTTTATGTTTTTGGATAGTGCAATATCTTGGTTTTGGGCGTTCATATATTTCATCGATTATGCATGATGGGTTGGTTTGAATATTTCTTACTGAAGATGGAGCACATATGAAATGATGAATATCGGATTTTATACACTGTTTTAGCTCACTTTTATCAAGCTGAAAGTATGTCTGTGTATTGTAATCTATAGCTGTATACTCATCCGTAATATCGAGAGTCCAGTAGGATCCATTTTTTACTTTTAGTGGAATCGGTGTTGCTTTTATTAATATGAAATCGGTAATCTCTGTTATGGGAAAATATCCATATATAATTAGATGAGTATCGTTAGTTGTTATTCTGGTAGGCAGACTTGATAATGACATGATCTTCAGGTTGTTGGGAAATTTCTGATTTGATTCTTTCATAACAGCGTGGATATAAACTGAAGAAATTATATCGTAAACTGATCCTCTGTTAAAATGTATATTTAGCAATTTTTCGTAGTATTCGTTAGTTTCAGTAATGAAGTTAGTTGCTACTTGATATGCACTTAATAGGTGAATATTTAATGCATTTGTATCTACTTGTTTGTACCAGCTTTGCATTTTATTTATTGCTTCGATTCCTTGGTTTAGTCGCTTCTGGAAATGTTGTAGTTTGGTTGTAATCCTGGTTTCTGTTTCATTAAACTTTGTAATTGTGGAAACCATGAATTTGGTTTGATAATTAGATGCTCTAATTAGTTCTTCTTGATTTTTATGTAATTCATCAATTTCTTGATACACTTCATCGTTTACGCCAAGGACTGCAGTTAAAAAATTGCTAAAAATTCCTCTTTTGATTCTAGGATGAATATCGTTGAGTGTCGTAAACATCCATTTGGTATGGGCTTCCAGTTCTTCTAAGTGATGGATTAAGAATGTACATTTGACTTCATTCGTAAGTTCCTTCGATTTATTACAAAGGCCTTTAAATTGGTCAACAACGTTGGATGTATTTTTTATATCTGTTCTGCTTTTAATTTTTGGATTAGTTATTTCTATTCTAAATACTCCTCTATCGATTCTGGCGGATCCCAGATGTTCTACATAAATGCCTTGTTGAGGATATTTGATTTTAACTTTTGTTTCTGCTGTTACGGCGGAGACAATAAATACGGCTGCAATGAAGTATAGCAGGCTTGATTTTGATGTTTTCTTTGTATTATTTTCTTGTCTGCTTGAGTGAATTTTTTCTGTTGATGTGTGGCTATAAATTTTCGTAGAGGTTTCTTGGTTTGTTTCCTCTATTGGCAAAGGAATTAGTTTGTGGATTGGCCTTTTTTGTGTGGTGCCTCCTACTCTTTTTATCGTTACAACTCGAACAGCACCATCTTGACCTGGATGGGTCTCTGTTATTTTCGCTAAGGGCCATTGATTAGGATTGATATTCTCTTCTTTAACAAGAACCATGGTGCCTCTTTTTAAATTTTCGGTTTCGCTTGTCCATTTGTATCTTTGCTGAAGTCTTGCCAAGTATTCAGTGCACCATGCATTCCAGAAGTTATTTTTCATTTTCTGAACTAGCCTCCATCGTTGTGACAAGCTATAGGTCTCTATAGAATTAAGGTCTGGAGGGACCAGTAATTGCCTTCCTGTCAGAAAGTGCCCAGGAGTTAATATATTCAGGTCGTCTGGATCTTCTATTAGAGGGCAAAGTGGTCGTGAGTTTAAGCAAGCTTCGATCTGGTGTAATAAGGTTGTTAATTCTTCATAAGTCAACGTTGTTTCACCAATGATTCTTTTGAGGTGATGCTTCATTGATTTAACTCCCGCTTCCCATATGCCTCCAAAGTGTGGGGCAGCGGGTGGGATGAAATGCCATTGTGTGCCTTGGTTTACAATAGCGTTTTGCAATGTTGGTTCTTGGATTGTTTTTCTAACCTCATCTTCAAATTGCTTAGAGGCCCCTACAAAGGTGGTTCCATTGTCGCTGTGCATATGCGTGCAATGGCCTCTTCTGGCGGTAAATCTTTGAAATGCTGCTTAAAAAGCCTCTGTGCTCATATCACTGACTAGTTCTAAGTGGATTGCCTTGGTAGCTAGGCAGACAAATACCGATATGTATCCTTTGTAGGATTTGTGTCCTCTTCCTTTGGTTGCTCTGACTTGAATAGGTCCAGCGTAATCTACTCCTGAATTGGTAAATGGTGGTGTTGGATTTACTCTTGATTTTGGAAGTTGTCCCATTAACTGTTCGGCGGTTTTGGCCTTGCGTCGTACACAAATAATGCAATTTTTTAAAAGGGTCTTGACAGCTCTTTTGCCATTTATTATCCAGAATTGGTTTCTAGTGTATGATAAAGTTGCTTAGTTGCCGCCATGAAGGGTTTTCTTGTTGGCGTCTCTTATAATTAGTTTAGACAGGTAGCTGTGGTATGGAAGAATCACTGGGTGTTTCTGCTCGTATGATAGGCTGGAGTTTTCTAGTCTTCCTCCAACTCGAATGAGGCCGTGGCTATCTAGGTATGGATTTAGGCTTTTGAGCTAGCTTGTTTTTTTAATCGTATTGTTTTTCTGCAAGGAATTGTATTCTTCTGCAAATTCTTGGTTTTGTACAATTTTGATGATTCTCAAGAAGGTCTCCTGAATTTCTTCGACGGAGAGGATAATATTTTCTTGTCGTTTGATGAATCTCCTGCAATAGGATAGTACTCGAAGCATTCGTGTGACGTCTGAAAAACGTTCCCATAGATTACTTTTTATTGTTATTTCAGCTTTGTTGCACAAAATTTCGATTTCTTCTCGGACTTTGGGAATATTTTGTGTAATAGGGAGTTCGTCTAAAGAGTTGAGCCCATGGGGGCCTTTCCACCAAAGGTCAATTGAATTAAGCTTGTCAGGATCTACTCCTCTAGAAATTATATCTGCTGGGTTTTCTTGGGATCTGACGTGATTCCAGGAGACTTGAGGCGTGTATCTGTGTATTTCGCAAACTCTGTTAGCTACGAATGTTCGCCATCGTGTAGGGTCTCCTCTTATCCAGCCCAGAGTGATCATAGAATCGGTCCAGGCAAATGTTTGCATTTCGTCTAGCTGAAGGGCTGATCTAGTTTTCTCTATTAGCTTGGCTAGCAGAACTGCAGCACATAGCTCTAAACGAGGCAATGGATGTGTTTCTTGCTGGCGCAACCTTTGACTTGGCTTGTAGAAGCGTGATAATTTGTTTCTTTCTATTTGTTATACGGCTATAAATTGCTGCGCCGTATACCTTTTCTGATGCGTCACAAAACCCATGTAGCTCTATCTGGGAATTTCGGTAGTGTATCCATCTTGGAATTTTAATTTTTTCTATTTCTTTGATATTACTTTGAAATCTTTGCCATCTTATAGCAATTTCATCATCAACTGGCTCGTCCCAGGTTAATTTCCGTAGCCATAGATCTTGGATTATTAGATTAGCTTGAATGACGACTGGAGCTAACCATCCCAGAGGGTCAAATAATTTGGATATTTCTGACAATATGTTTCTTTTTGTAAGCATGTTGATTTCGGAAACTTCTACTTGGAATTTGAATGTATCATCTACAGGTGACCATAGTACCCCTAGCGACTTTTTAGCGTTATCTTGGGGTAATTCTTGTAGCTTCTGGTCCCTAAATTGTTCAGGAATGGACTGGAGTAATGCTGACGAGTTGCTTCACCATTTTCTTAAATTAAATCCGGCAGAGCTAAGCATTTGTAGTAGTTGGTTTTGCAATTCTAAGGCTTCTTCGAGATTTTTTGCTCCTGATAAAATATCGTCAACGTAGAAATCACGTTGCTTGACTGGCGGCTGGAAACCTTTCTGCTTCTTCAAGTGCTAGTTTTTGTAATGTTTTTATGGCTAGATAAGGAGCTGATGCCGTGCCATAAGTGACCGTGGAAAGTTCATATTCAAACATTGGTTGTGTGGAATTATCTATCTATCCATAAAATTATTTGGCAGGGTTGGTCATAAGCATGAATTTTGATTTGTCTGTACATTTTTTCTATGTCTGCACAAAATGCAAATTCGTGCCTTCTCCAGCGGACGAGTATTTCTGCAATGTTTTGTTGTAGTCTTGGCCCAACGTGCATAATGTCGTTTTGTTCTGAGCTTGAAACTGTCTCTAGTGATTGGAAACGTCTTTCCAAGAAGCTCATAAATTCTTTTAGATCTGGAACATCGTGAGGGCTTTGGAGATTTTGCTCGTATAAGCGATTGGTCTCAGAATCCCATTTTCTGATAATTAAGCGAATTATCATAGGTCCCCAAGTGTTCGTTTCTATTTCTAGATTTTTTAATGCTTGAAGACATTCGCTAGTGACATCGTGTAGTTGCTTCAATTTTTGTGCGTTTTCTTTTGGTACGGTTGGTAAATCCAAAATTTTATCAAGGAGTTTGCAAATGAGCAATCTTTTATTTTGGTATCGACTTTGTAGCAAGGTCCAGGCTGTATCGTAATTGGCTTCAATTGTTTCTAAATGTTGAATTAGTTTACTTGCTTCTCCTCTTGTGTGTGTTTTAAATAATGCATCTTTTCAGCGTTTGACAGAGTTTGGTTCTCATGGATTACTTTTTTGAAAATGTCAAAGAATGTTGACCAGTTTTCATATCCACCGTAAAAGATTGATATCAGGATTTTTGGAAGTGAAAAATTTTGAGTTGGCTGTTGTATAAGGGCTTGATTGGCATTGACTTTGGGCTTCAGTATATGCATCTTCTGTAAAGTACTTGTTGGTATTTGTTTCTTCATTAATCGAAATTTCCTCGTCAAGTTTCTGGATTGTAGCCCATTTCTTCTTGATTTGTTCCATCTGATATTCATAGCGGGTCGTGGTTGTTTCTTGACATAGTTCGATTTCAACTTGATGTAGGATTTTTTCTAATTGTCGCAGATGGTATTTCTGTGCTTTGAAGCGTTGCTCTTGTTCATTGGTACTGGCTGTTGAAAGTTGACCACTTGTTTCAGCGGCTGATTGGGCATTATTGTCCGTTAGTGGCGGTGCAGCTTTTGGGCATGTCTCTAGGTAGATCTTGATTTCTTCGTATTTGTTTTTCAATTGATGATAATATTTCTTGGTGTGATATGCATGATCACTGATTTCTAAATCTTTTATTTCAATTTCATTGGCTTGGATATTCTTCCATATATCTTCTAATTCGGCGAAACGATTTTTGATATAGGATTCAGTTTTTCTTGTGGCTGAGTCTGTTTGGCTGTTACTTAGGAGTTGAACTAGCTTTTGTCCCTGATTTTCTTGTTTTCGAACTAGATCTTTCATTTGGGCTTCCGTAGAAATGACGGATAGTTGTTTCGGACTGACTGGCGGATGATCGGACTTTCTTGTGGAAGGTCGCTCTGGTTGAAGCTCTCTTGAATAGTGGCTTCCGACAAGTGTACGGGTAGTCGTACTGTTAGATGGACGGCTTTTTGCAGCTTGTAAAATGGACGGACTTTCTCGTGGAAGGTCGCTCTGGTTGAAGCTCTCTGGAATACTGGCTTCGGACAAGTGTACGGATAGTCGTACTGGTAGGTGGACGGCTTTTTGAAGCTTTTAGAATTGACGGACTTTCTCGTGGAAGGTCGCTCTGGTTGAAGGTCTCTTGAATAGTGGCTTCGGACAAGTGTACGGATAGTCGTACAGTGAGGTGGACGGCTTTTTGAAGCTTGTAGAATGGACGGACTTTCTCGTGGAATGTCGCTTTAGTGGACGGTTGAAGCTGTCTTGAGTACTGGTTTCGGACTGGACAAGTGTACGAACAGTCGTACCAGCAGGTGGACGGTTTTTCGACGCTTGTAGAATGGATGGACTTTCTCGTGGAAGGTCGCTCAGGTTGAAGCTCTTTTAAGTAATGGCTTCAGACAAGTGTACGGGTAGTCGTACTGTTGGGTGGACGGCTTTTTGCAGCTTGTAAAATGGACGGACTTTCTCGTGGAAGGCCGCTCTGGTTGAAGCTCTCTTGAGGACAAGTGTACGGATATTCGTACGGGCAGGTGAACGGTTTTTGACGCTTGCAGAATGGCTGGACTTTCTCGAGGAAGGTCGCTTTGGTTGAAGCTCTCTTGAGTAGTAGCTTCGGACAGGACAAGTGTACGGACAGTCGTACGGGAGGTGGACGGTTTTCTGACGCTTGTATAATGGATGGACTTTCTCGTGGAAGGTCGCTCTGGTTGAAGCTCTCTTGAGTAGTGGCTTCGGACAGGACAAGTGTACGGATAGTCGTACGGGCAGGTGGACGGTTTTTCGACGCTTTCAATTCAATTCAATTCAAAACGTTTATTTCGTCAATCCAATAATATAACAAAAGAACATATTTCTAAAAAAATTAAAAAATCAATGTGACGAAAATGGACCATCTCTCGATTATAGAAACCGCTAACTTAGAGGGCTTATGCGAAATGACCCAAATAAATTAAGTAAATAATACATTTTAACAAAAGTTACCTAAGTAAAGAGTAGAACTAAAAAACTTACAATTCTACAAATAGTTCAATATATTTATCCCAGTCCGGCCGACCCATGCAGACACACACCAAAGCCGAAAGCCAAAACGCCCCTTGGGGGAAACAGCGAAGTATTAAGTCTTAATTGTCATCAACAAGGGAGAAAAATACAAGTATTTTTTTTTAAGTCAACCCAAAAGTAGTTAAAAACTTTTAAAGCAGTTTTTCTTTTGTATATTTAGAATAGGACTTTAATGAAAGCTTTTGTATTTCCCTTGGAAGTTCATTCCATATTCTAACAGCATTATACACAAATGATTTTTGAAAAGCTGCCGTTCTATGTCCGGGGATAATAAACCTGTGAGCGTTTCTTGTTCTGTGCGATAAAGTAAAAAAATTTCTGGCAAGGTAAATTAGTTTACCAGTTTTTATGATACGATAAACAAAAGTATACAAATGATGCCTCCGACGTTTAATCATGTTTAAAATTTTATTGCTGTTAAGATGGAGGCTGATATGACATCTGTAGGGAATGTTGTAGGCAAATCTCATGCAACTATTTTGGATTTTTTGGACTGATTTTTTAGATTGCCAAGACAATGACTCGCTATAGACCACATCTGCATAATCAAATAATGATAAAATTAAGGAGTCACACAAAAAATATTTTTGTTTTGATGATAAGAATTTTTTATATTTATATAAACTTTTTAGACGTATATATCCAGCAATAAGTTTTGTTCTTATGTGATGTTCAAATGAAATACAATTGTCGAATATAACGCCCAAGTTTCTTGCTTTTGGAACTATTGGAATACTTTCGTTGTTTATCTTTATGTTTAGATTCTGCTCGAGATGTTCTCTAATTTGTTTGTTTTTATTTAAAATTAAAATTTGTGATTTGGATGAGTTTAACTTTAAATTATGATCTCTTGCAAATGAAGATATATTTTTTAAGTCCAAATTGAGTTTATTATTAACGTCTGACAAGGTATGTTTATTTATAGGAATGTGCAGTTGACTATCATCAGCAAACTGCTCAAGTTTTGAAAATGTTATATTTTTTGACATATCTGCAATATAGAGAGAAAAAAATAGTGGAGATAAAACCGATCCTTGTGGAACTCCTTGTTTTATTATTTGAAAGTTTGATCTCTGACAGCCTGCCATTTTTTTTATCTGAACTAAATTGTACCTATTACTTAGTATATTTTCACACAGCATGTTTGAATTTCTAGAAAGACCAAAATAATTAAGCTTTGCCAGTAACATTTTATGACTAATTGTATCAAAAGCTTTACTAAAATCTAGTAAAGCCAAGCAAGTACTGTTACCTTGTTCTTAATTTTTTCGAATGTCATTTAATACGTTTACTAGGGCTGTTGTAGTGCTATAATTTTTTCGAAATCCGGACTGACACTCTGGGATTAAATCATTACGCTCGGTAAAAGTTATTATTTGGTTGTAAATAAATTTTTCAAATATTTTTGATGCGGCAGGCAAGACACTTATTGGTCGCAAATCTTTTATTTCGCTTGGTTTTTGAATTTTTGGAATTGGTTTTACAATGGCTTTTTTCCAGATGGATGGATAAGTATTTTGTAAGATGCAGCTATTAATAATATTTATTAAAGCGCCAGAGCAGAACGGAAGGCAAAGCCTGATATCTTTGAGATTGAAGATATTATTTTGTAAAATGCAACATTGTCTATGAGCTGGAAGTCTAAGGCCTCATTAGTGAGTCTATTGGTATTGTAAAAATTCACTAAATCATTTGAAGTTGTGTCGACCATGTTATCTGTTACCTGAAAAAAATTGTGAATAGTCTCTGCATTCTGTAAGTCGTCTGGTATGTCGTTAGGTGCGTTTTTTGTAATGTTTAATTTTTTTGCATGTTCCATAATTCTTTGCCTTTTTTCTGTGTAAGCGTATTAAAATATGATTTTTTTTCTCTTATTAGTGCATGTTTAGTAAAATTTCTTAATTGTCTGTAGTAGTTTAAATCACATTCATGCCTAGTCCTTAAAAATTTTTGATGTGCCTTATCTCTTAATTCTATCATTAGTTTTATGTTATCAGTTAGCCACGGCAAAAAAGGTTTTTCGGTAATTATTCTTGTCTTTATAGGGGCATGCTTTTCTAAAATATTTAAAATGTTAGTATTAAAAAAATTTACCTTCTCATCCACATTATTCGTGTTGTAAAGTAGGTCCCAACCGATTCTCTGTCCATCCATTAAAAACTGCTGCATATTTATTGTATTGTACGCACGATAAAAAAAATTTTTTTTGAATTTTGTATTTTTGGTAAAGGAAATGTAGAAAATACCAAGTTATGATCAGTTATGCATTGAGATATAGAAAGACAACCAGATTTACAGGTGGTAAGGCTATTGTTTGATATTATCATGTCTATTAAACTAGATTGATTTGTGGCTAAATTTATTCTAGTTGGCTCTCTTATATGCTGTGTAAGCTCAAAAGTGTTAAGGATTATTTTTAGTCATTCTGAACATAAGCTATTCTCCAAATAATTTATATTTATGTCACCTGCTAAAATGATAAAGTCATTACTGGGGGTAACCAATCCTAAAAATTCTTCTAAAGTGTCCAGAAATTGTGACTTACTTTCGGATGGGACCCTGTAAATATTAATTAGTAAGTATGACTTGCCACCAATATTAAAATTAATTGCAGTATTTTCCATAAAATTAAGAACGAATCCTTATATTTTAAATATTTTTTAATGTAAATGGCCACTCCACCGCCTCTACCCTGTTGTCTATCTTTTCTTATAAATGAATAACCGGAAATACTATAGACATCTTCGGAAATTTGATCATTTAGCCACGTTTCATTAAGGTGCCTGTCTCATCCCTATTTCTGAGATAAATTACACAATTGCAGTGTTGGAAATTATCCATATGATGCTTTTTCAACCAGGTCATCCTGGGAGAAACTGGTAGCATTAGAGGAATTTTTGTTTTTTCTAGTAAATTCTTCATCGAATTTGGGGGTGCTGACTTTTTTTTTTTGAAATTTGCCTTATTTTGGGTTTTATCAAACATTTTAGAAATTAATTTTTTTGAAATTTGGCAACGATGCGTGTTTGTACTCCCTTATTTTCTCCTCCACAGCTTTATTCTAAAATATGCACATTTTTCTATGGGTTTTTCGCATTTTGCCATCGTTTTAGACCATATTTTCAAAATCGGAAAAAAGTCAGCACCCCGAAATTCTTTTGTTTATTTAACACAACAAAAAAATAAGTTATAATTGGTTTCTATCATATGGCTTGATCGCCCAAATTTTGAAATTGCATGGGTTTTTTTGTAAATTTATTTTGATCACGTGATCGTCGATTCACGAACTGCGAAAAAGGAAGATGAAAGAGAGAGACGTGGTCTGTCGTGCAAAGCAGAAACCTAGTGAGTCAAAAACTAGTGTTTTGGGAAATAGAGTTTGAAGTTTATTTAACTACATACTAACCATAGTTTATTTAACTACATAGTAACTACATTCAACTTCGTTGTTTTCTAAGATAGCCACATTCTAGAAAAACTCTCTGGTGCCGTTTTTTACGGTTATTTCAATGATATAAAAATCTCATTTTCGAGTAAGTCGAGTTACTAGGTTTTTGCTTTGCACGCCAGCGGTACTTTCTGATAGAAATCTGTAATTTTTTCTTAATTCTTAATTTAGTTTTGACATCAATTACACAGCGGCGCTGTTACACAGGACAGCTGTTTTTGACTTTTCCAGTAAAAACAAATATTTCTAACCCAAGAAAAATAAAACACTAAATAAAAATTGATTTAAACATTTAAACGAAAAGTACAGGCTGCTTTCTTTTTTACAAACGCAAATACTGGTACCTGTGAATAAAAAATTCTACGAACCACAATATAGCTGGCAAAACGCGGTTTTCAAATTTAGATTGAGAAAGTACATTCCGGAAGTAGTATCAAAGTTTGTCACAATTTTTGAGAAAATAACATAGTACATATACCTCAAAAGCGACAGCAGCTAGTTGTTTTCACAAATAAATTGAAAATTTCATTTTCAACAAAAATAAATTTACCTCAACACCCAGAATGACTAGGTCTTTTCCTATGGATAGCTGTACATGCCTCCTGGCGAAAATTTGTTTTTCAAATAAGACAATTTGTAGTATTACCAGAGACAATATAAGAAAGAAAATAAAAAAGTCAGGGTGCAAGCATAATAGAGATATGGACATGCAATTTTGTAAACGATAAGGTAAAGTTTTGACCAATTGTATGTTTACTGCCTTCAATAAGAATCTTCTTTTTTATGCTATTATTGGAGACAACATATAAGAAACAAAATAAAAAAAACTATAACTTAAAACATGTATAAAAAAATCTAGTTTACCCAGTGACTCCTATCCCTCGATATAAACAATGCCCCCATATAATAAACAAAGATACCAGGAAATGATGTAACTCTATATTCATAAAAATGCTACTATACCTATTAGGGACATTTTGAAACACTTTGACAATTGTTATCGTTATAGTTGTTGTCTAGGTATCACAACTTAGGTTGAATTACTTTATTTGCCTGACTATTTTTGCACTTTTAGTAGAATCTTCTTTAATTAAAGAATAATACTTTTAAACTAATTTTTCTTTAAAAAAATACCAAAATGCACAAACGTGACTGTGGTTAATAAGCACTTCATTATAATTATTGGGATTTTATTGTTACTTAGTAGTTATTTACTTTTTCATCACATTTATGTCTAACAACTGACCTCAAAGTGTGTAAAGTTTGGTAGTTTTTTTAATTAAAATAAGCTTAAAAGTATTATTTTTTAATTGAGGAGGATTCTACCAATAGTAAGTGTAAAAATGGCCAGGAAAACAAAGCCAAATTAGTCAGGTTGTGAAACCTTAAAAATAACTATAACAATAACAGTTGTCAAAATTTTTAGAGTTTTAAAATGTCCTTATTATCTCTGTCTTTCCAACTAAAAATATAATGGGTAGATGTAAACTCCAGTTCAAAAATATTGAGACAAAATTTACTGACAGTTTGATGAGTCAGACATTTAAATGTTAATTGTAATGTTACATTTGTCAATAAAAAGTGTCTCAATTATTTTGCATTGGAGTTTTATGTACCTATGAGAACTTTCTTGGTGTGTTCATTGAACATTTTTTAAAACAACCTGTTCTACATTTATAGATCGTTTTTGACAAAGCATGTTAAAAGTTATCAGGTAGGATATTTCAGTTCAAACCACATTTTAGGTGAATTTAGATCAAGTTTGGATCAGGGTGTTTATTCTTGATTGTCTGTACCGTGAGGTGAGTGCTCACCTTGTGGATTCATTTCCCCGTGTAATAAGGTGGTGAAATCATTTCAAGTTCACCTGTGAAAGTGAACTTTTCACTCACCTCACCTCACAGAAAGTAGAGAATAACCATCCCGATCTGATAAAACTCACCCTTCAATTTGTTTTTTTTTAAACAAGGCAAAAACAGATTTTATTGTTTGCAGAGGAGTTTTGTGTTTCTCTCAGAACAGTATCAACAACCAATAAAAACATTTTTATTAAAAAAAGAAAACCCGAGAGAAAACCATATTCTTACCTACTGCATATTTATGTTTTCTTGGAACATAGATTTGTTCAAAAATATTATCTTTTAACAAAAACACTTTCTAAAAGAAAAACAGGAAGCTAATATTTTTTTAAGAAAATGTCAATTTTTTTTTTAATTAAAAAAAGTTTTTAAACAATTTCTAATTGAAGAAAATATTTTGGGACAATTTCCTTCCCCTCCTTCAAACAAATTTTAGAAACTTTATAGTAGTACATAATTTGACATAGGTGCAGAGGTGCACTATAAATGAAGCTCAGAAAAATTACTTTTACATTTATTTATTGTTTAAAAATATTTATTATTCTATTGCTACAAATAACAAATATATTGCTGCCGATTTATTGTTTTTTTTTTTTTTTAATAAATTACAGCATAGTAATAAAAATAGAAAACTTCTTAACAGGAGCTTGAAAAAAAATTATTAGAAAATATCTGAAAATACACTCTACTACAGTTTTTAAAAACAACCAATTATTTTTTATTTAGCAAAACTATTTTCTAACATTTAAATTTACAGCCTACTCAGTTATTACTATTATAAATTTACATTCTATATTCTTATAAATAAACTCTAAAATAGTTCTATATTAATAATCTTTAAATGTCAGACTCGTCAAACTGTTAGTAAATGTTGTCTCAATTTTTTTGAATTGGAGTATATAGAGCATACACGCACAAACAGTTAGGTTAGGTTAAATTTTCTATATTATAAAAAACAAATGTTTTCTGAAAAAAAAACCTATTCTTTATAGAAAACTAATTTTCAATAATATAAGTACCATTCAAAACAAATTTTCTTACAAAAGGTTCAAACATAATAATAAAATATATGGTCGTTGGTTTACTGAAAACTGATTTGTGTTCAAAATAAAATTTTACTGAAAAGACAAAAAAAGTCTATGATGCCATTTATAAGCTGTCTGGATCCTTTTTTTATCCTTGCTTCAATTAACGTTATTATTAAATTTTTTGCAAATAATTTTATATAGGATATCCATTATGACTAGGGCTAATTGATTATGCAAAAAACTTATTTTTGAAACAAATGTCACATATCAGGTTTCATCGAACCAACGACGATGTACTAGTAGCTCCTGTAATTTGTTGTGGAAATTTTAAACTGTTGATTTTGAGTACCTGATTTCTTATGGAGTGTGAACTTGTATTGCACTTAGTAAATCCTAATAGTCAACCACCATCATTATTTCTGAAAAAAGAAATTTATCATGAAAATAAAAAGCACATTATACACGAAATTATAAAACTGGCACTTTTTGCAAAGCAATTCATCTAATTGTAGAGAAAAAAATCCCCAAGATAATAATAATAATACAGATGTATTTCACTGTTTTTTATTTATAATCTATATTTCGATATATGTTTAGCAATTTCGGTTAGTACAGTAATTTGCTTAAAGCAATAAAAAATACTCTGGCAATATATGGGCCCCTAAGCTCACACTAGGTACTATAGTTATAGTGTACGTGTGAGCTAATATAACTAAAAACTGAAATATATTTTATTCAACTCCAGACTAAATTACCTTTTTGTTTGATACTACACAAGCCATGTTTTGACTTAAACTCAAATTTTTGGTATCTACCCCTACCATTAAGAAAAACAAAAAACTAAAATGTATTTTGTTAAACTCCGGACTCAATTACCTTTTGTTTGATATCACACATGCCATATTTTCACTTAAACTCTAATTTTTAAAATATACCCCCACCCTTTTTTTTTAAATAAATTAAAATGTATTTTGTTTAACTGCAGACTCAGTTACCTTTCGTTTGATATCACACACGCCATATTTTCACATAAACTCTAATTTTTTAAATCTACCCCCACCCTTTTATTTGGTTTGTGTTCGGTGGATTTTGTTCATTTTTAAATGGGACCATCTCGACGCAAGACCCAGCCTAGGTACCAAATTTCATTAAAATCCAGCCAAGCGGTTTTTGAGTTATGCGCGTTGGTCGTTACAGACAGACAGACAGACATACAGACAGACAGACAGACGGCGCAACAAAAAAGTTTCAAAATCATCTGAAACGCAAAGATATATAAAAAATTTTGAAATCGGAGCAACTTTTTTTATCTCCAAAAAATTAGGATCACCATAGCTCACACTACTATAGTATAGTATATGTGTGAGCTAAAAATAATATTAAATGTATCTTTTAATATACAGGCCGTTTCAACAAAAACTTAATAGAGGCCTTTTGGGGCACTTCAAAAATCCACGAACATGTGGATTTTGTTTGCAAGGGGACCCGTTTTGGCTATCATGCATTCCCTCCGAGGGGTATGCTTTACTAATATATTTTGGATATGAAAAGTGGGTCTAATGATACCTTGTTTTGGTTTGAATATCTCTACAACCATGTAAAAATTTTGAAAAGATTTTGATTTTATATTTTTTGGATTTAATATGAGTAAATATGAAAATTTGAAGGCAAATATGTCAAAAACTAATCAATAGATTTTAAAATTTTTACATTGTTGTAAAGATATTTAAGAAACCTTCAAAATAAGGTATCACTAGGAGCAAAGCAGACCCCGTAAAGGACATGCATGCTACAAAAATTTCAAGATAGCTAAAAAGTGTCCCCTTTGGAAACAATATCGACGGTTCCAAGGGTTTTTTCAAATTCTATCAATAAATATCTGAAAAGGTCTTTTTGTTGAAACACCCTGTATATGGTTACATGGAGGGTTAACTAAAAGCAGATATTCCTTTCTAATGGGGAGGATTTTGACTTTGCAGAGCTAGGTGTAATAGTATGTCAACTCGATTTTTTGCAAGAAGAACTAAGTTTGTTAGGGTCTAATAATGTCAAAAATATAATTTAGATAAAATTTATAAATGTTCTAAAAACTCACATAAGCATAGATGACAAAGCAAAATTATCATTCCAGCTTCCCTTATTTTTGTCTACTCTCTTTGTTCCTTCAGTATAAAGATGAATATCCAATGTAACATAGCAATGTTCATCCCCAACTGGATTTTTCCTAAAATAAGAAAACATAATAATTTTACTACATTTTTATGCAACTTACGATGGTTTCTAGTTTTTAGTTTGATAGCTATTGTTTTAATTTAAAGGTTTTTTTATTCTTAATAGCTTTAAATATATTTTTGTTTCTAAAACTTATTAAAAGGTCACATCAAAAGATATGTATGCTTTGGATTTATAAATAACAGGTCATTTCATACCAAATTAACCAGCCTCCAGTATTGATCAACTCCGATTTTAATGATTTTTGGTACAGTTATACTAACCATTAATAAACTGAAAAATCAAAAATTTCAGATTTTTTTGACAAGTAGTTCTTTTAAATATTTTTTTAAATTGCAAGTTTGACCTGACAAAAAAAAATATCTCAATTAAAAAATAGAAGTCAGGGTGCAAGCATAACAGAGATGTGGGGGACATGCATTTTTTAAAATATGTGATAAGGTAAAGTTTTGACCAATTGTACGTTTATTGCATATAACAAGAATCTTCCTTTTTTATGCTATTATTGGAGACAACATAAGAAATAAAAAAAAAATCATAACTCAAAACCTTTATAAAAAAAATCTACTTTACCCAGTGACTCCTATCCCTCAGCCAGCTTTTAGATTAATAAACAATGCCACAATATAATAAACAAAGAAATAATTCTACTATACCTATTAGGGACATTTTGAAACTGTAACAGGGGCCTGTGTATGACAGTGGTACTGTCACCTCAAGTGGCCAAGGCTTAAATGTAAGCTACCAACTTAGGCTACAATTTATATAAATTATAAAAAGATTAAATGTTACTATATGTTTCCTAGCTTAATGTCTATATGAGAGCACATATTTTCTGAAACATTCCTCAATATTTCAGAATGTTTCTTCAATTTTAACGGATCACAACACCTGGTCGCAAATATTTTATATTCTGGTGTGTTCTTGCGAGAATTTCTTGCAGGAATTTTCCTGTATCAAACAGGCACAGATTGTCTGGTCTGATTGGCTGGGAATCACTCACCAATGAAAAAGTAGAAATGACAGGAATAAACAAGTTTGCACACTGACTGACGTGGGGAGGGGGAGGGATGAAAAAAAGGAGGTATTTTTATTTTAGCTTTAATTTAACTACACCGAATTAACATTCAAAATATAACTTTTACCTACAGCACATACACATATTATGTATGCATGATAATACAAATTTCAAACAATTTTGTTCAGATTTTTTGTTACTTTTATTTGGTTTTTATTTTTTTTAACCATGAAGCCATAATTTCTCCATTTTAAAATTTGGCACATATTTTCCTAAAGCCTTGATAAAAAAATACTTTTTTTTGAAAAAAATCAAAAATAACTTTTTTGAAAAAAATAAAAAAATGTTTTTTTCAAAATTTCAAAAAACAAAACAGATGGAAATATAGTAGGTCATGTGACAAATAGTTGGAAAAGTATTTAAATTGTCTTTACAAAGAGCTATATCTTATTAATCTGCGGTAAGTGGTCCTCAAGATATTTTAATTTTTGTGAAGCTGTGTTAGACCAAAATGGGTTAATTTTTTGATTTTTGAAAATTAATTTTAAAAAAACTACCAATCAGAAAAAAAAAATATTTTGGAATTTTGATCCCACCCATATAGAGAATATGTGTACCAAATTTTATCAAAATCGGTGAAATGGTCTGCCAAACCTCTGGTTAATTTGATATGAAATTACCCTATTTTCTCACATATCTCAAAAAATACCCCAAAAAAAGAAACAAAATTTACACAAAAACAAAATTTTCATAAATAAAAAAGTTATAGACCCCCTCCCAAAATGCAGACTTATGGCTTACTATATTAAAATATTGTTTTCACCTTTCAGCTTCGCTTGAATTTTGAGCATCGTAAAGGTGGGACAGTTTTTTTCTATCCCCCCTAGAAATACCCTAAACCCCCCAAAAACATCGAATTTGGGACACCCTGTACAGGGTGTTTCATTATATTTCTACCATCCAATTTTTCCAGAATTTTTGTCCTAAAGGAAAAAATTAAAAAGAGATCTGCAAATGTTTTCCTTTTTGTTTACGGTATGATATTTATTTTGGCAGTTTCCATATACAAGTGGCAGGTAAAAGTAACTTTTTTTTAAAGGAAACACCCTATATATTTTTACATTCATATTATGAATAGGGCTTAAAATTTTCTTTCTAAAATAATAACATACTTTATAGCTGTCAACAATAGTTTATGAGATATAAGCACTTCTTTTTTAATAATAAAAAAAAGTACCACTCGGCACCCCTGGTATATACCACTCTTTTAAGTTATATGTGACAGGTTGTGAGAAAATCAAAACAATTTTGATGGTCAAATGTCATTTTTAGATGTTATAGACATTATATATGCCCATTGAAATCAGTAAAAGTTGAAATTATACTAGGAGTGCTACCAAATTTTTTTAATAATTGTAAAAATTTTAAATGGTTATTTCTTGTATAAAGTATGTTATAGTTTTATAAAGAAGATTTTAGGCCTTATTCATACCTGTAAAAATATATATGGTGTTTCCTTTAAAAACATTACTTTTATCTCCCCCCCGCATATGGTAAATTTTAAAATAAATGTCATACTGTAACCAAAAAGGAAAACATTTTCTAAACACTTTTTAATTTAACTAGTAGATTTAGCACTTACTCGTTTTGTAACTTCCGACTTCTTCTGTTATAACGTTCCAAACTCCTAAACTTCTTTGTACCCCAATTTTGTGGACACTCAGGGGTCATTTTGCTCCCAGGTTCAAGTTTACGGCACACAAATCAAAACGGTGACTTATAAAGTTCACCAAAAACACTATTTCTCACAAATATTTATCGAAATTTTCAAAAATGTTCTATCTATTGTTGGGTTTTTGGCTTTACCTTATATTATAATATTATTTTAGTCTACATATTATTTTGGTGTGTTTTAATCTAGTATTGTTATTTTCTTAGACTAATATTAAATTGTATTTTTGTTTTTAGATTTTAAGTAAATAGTTATTAGTATCATGTTTGGAATTATTATGTTTTATTAACATTAACATTTAAATGTATTTTTTTATAATAATGTTTGTATTATGAAATAGCATAAATTTGCTAATAAAGATTTATTCAATTCAATACCCTGTCTTTGGGTAATTAGCCAGCTCTTGGTGGTTGAGATTGGGGTAGTCTGGCTCTCTAGGCCACCCAAACTCAGTTTCTTTTTTTTTTTTGCTCATTGACTCTTCTAATCAGCTTCAAATCCTCTCTTTTAGTTTTGTAGCTGTTTCTCTTCCCATTTGATAACTTTGTAGTTATGTTGTGTTTCTTCTTAATGCTTTTCAGTGTTTCTTGCTTGTTTTGTATATGTGTATATCTATTTCACTGCAAATTTTTAAACTGGGATTGGTAGTGGGTTTCAAAAATGTTAAAAAAACAATCAAAACTGTTTAAAAAGATCAAATTTTTTTTAAAAATTGACGTAACCTGTCTAATCAAACAAGGCCAACAAAAAAATAATCAAAGGCTAAATAGTAACGGCGCCCGTATTATTTTTTTTCGTTGGCCACAGTATGAGTCGAAATTTGGTCTCTAGATGGCGCCCATCGAACAAAGCGGATAAAATTGATGGGGGAATATTTGAGAGAGACAAATATTAAAGTCGGTAAAGGACAAAAACTATTATAGGCAACCAAGCCAGGGGAATCTCTTTATCCCTCCGTTAATTTTTTGGCTGTTCCAAAATTTCCGTAGATTGTGACGCTGGCCTTAAGGCAAAATATGTCAAAGTTGTATTTAAAAATGTAGTTCACAAGCTCATCAAAACCGGTATTCATAGAACGTGCATTTAGTAGACCTATAGAAAAATTATTGTTGTTACTATCATAATCAGCTGTAAATGAAGAGTTCGCAGTGTCGTCCCTTGATTGATTAAATGAGTTATTAACCATTGTCCAAAAATAACCTCTCTGTTCCCCCCAAAATGATCCGATGACCCAATAAATCGGTCCACGTCTGCAGCCGGCCCGACCAGGAATAAAAACCAAACATTTTAACACCCTCATTTGTAAGTTTCTTTTTAACACAAAGATAAAAAACAAGATTTTCCACCCACACTCAGTCTATATTAAACCACTATTAATTTGATTAAAAAGACATATAAAAAAAGTACCAGCAAAAACATTGTTTAAACTAATATGTACCTACTTACATGTTTTAGTCACTAAAAAAATGGCAACCCATCTTTGTTTAAATTTTACTAATTTTAATTTTTAATAAGCAAATATTTAATAAATACATATTTTATTTAATAGGTAGAAAGAAGTATATCAGTTCACTTATTATTTAGTTTTGCAACCTACTTTTTTTAATACATGTGTAAGCAGGTAGAATTTAAATATATTATTTAGAAATAAATTTTGTTTAAGCACAATTTACTTTTTATCTTTCTATATACTTTTTTAAATTTAATTAGTTTAAGTTAATTAAATCTTTTTCACTTAAAATACGGTGCACTTCTTCATTTATTTTTACATAAAAATTTCCATTTAAAACCCATGCACTATTTTTTGTAAACTTTTGTATTGCTTTTTGAAATAACTCCCGACGAAATTTGGTTAAGTCTTCTTTAATTTGCACTCCCGATTCTTTCAAAATTTTACGAGTTTTTAAGATTTGTGTACGCGTCGCAATGTTTGAAAACCGCATCAAAACTGCTGGGGGCCGGTTGCCGGGGTTTCGATCTGGTATGCGATGATATTATAATCTATAATCTTTGCGATGGCACTTCACTATCTCATTTTTTCCTATGTTTATTTTTAATTTTTGCAAAATAAGATCGGTGACCTTCGCTTGAATATCTTCATCGTTTTCTTTTTTAACCCCAAATATACGAATGTTCATGTTCCGTGATGCTTGCTCTTGACCATCCAAGGTTGTTATTAATTTTTTGTTTACATTTTCCAGGGCAGACATTCTGGATTCAAGGGCTATAATGCTTTCGGATTGCACTTGCAGTTTTTCATTTAGGTTTTTTCCAGTAAATTTGTTACTTTTTCTGCGATATCCTGTAGAAACGATTCTGTAAATGTACTTTTAATGACTGTTTTTATTTCTCTCAAATCCGTCGGGGACAAACCCATTATGGCGGCTAATATGGCGCTTGTATTTTACACGAGATAATGTTGTTTTTGGAATAATTTTACACCACACTACTTTTTTTGTTCACTTTTTATATGTTGCTGGAAGCCTCGTTTAACAAGCAATTCAAAAAACTTGCAGAGATTAATTAATTGTTTTAAAATACTGGTATTTTTTAAAGAAAAATACGTAGCGGTTTAAGACTGCGTGTTAGCTACTCGCGCGCCATCTACTCTGTCTAGAATGGATGGACTTTCTCGTGGAAGGTCGCTCTGGTTGAAGCTCTCTTTACGTAGTGGCTTCGGACAGGACAAGTGTACGGATAGTCGTACGGGCAGGTGGACGGTTTTTCGACGCTTGTAGAATGGATGGACTTTCTCGTGGAAGTTCGCACTGGTTGAGGCTCTCTTTCGTAGTGGCTTCGGACAGGACAAGTGTATGGACAGGCGTACGGGCAGGTGGACGGTTTTTCGACGCTTGTAGAATGGATGGACTTTCTCGTGGAATGTCGCTCTGGTTGAGGCTCTCTTTCGTAGTGGCTTCGGACAGGACAAGTGTACGGACAGTCGTACAGGCAGGTGGACGGACTTTCTCGTGGAAGGTCGCTCTGGTTGAAGCTCTCTTGCGTAATGGCTTCGGACAGGACAAGTGTACGGACAGTCGTACAGGCAGGTGGACGGACTTTCTCGTGGAAGGTCGCTCTGGTTGAAGCTCTCTTGCGTAGTGGCTTCGGACAGGACAAGTGTACGGGCAGGTGGACGGACTTTCTCGTGGAAGGTCGCTCTGGTTGAAGCTCTCTTGCGTAGTGGCTTCGGACAGGACAGGTGTACGGACAGTCGTACAGGCAGGTGGACGGACTTTCTCGTGGAAGGTCGCTCTGGTTGAAGCTCTCTTGCGTAGTGGCTTCGGACAGGACAAGTGTACGGACAGTCGTACGGGTAGGTGGACGGACTTTCTCGTATGCAAAGAAGAAAGATGGAAAACGTGCTGTGTGTGGTGTAAATCGTTTTGATTTTTCTCGTAGGTGGAAGGTCGCTCTAGTGGACGGTTGGGCTGTAGTGGTGTTCTTCTTACGGGCGTCGGCGGTCGAAGGACCAATGTGCAAGCTGTGCTTGACAATTACACTTGCTTAACTCGGCTTCGTTAAGCAGCGGGATTGAAGTAAAAGTTTACTGCCAGGGTGCAGCCTCACACCCTGCTATGACCAAGAAGGCTTATGGTACAGCAAACTAAGTAGGTATAGTGAGAACAACTATCAAATGTTGAATCTGCTTTATTGAAATAAATCCTCTCTTTTTATATTCAAAAATTGTTATGGTTCGTAAAATATAAAATTCCATATAATGTGTTGTTTAATAAACTAAATAATTTATATAATTCAAATAGGTAAACTTGAGAAGGTTAGTTTATGTTATTAAGACCTCATTTATCAAGAGCACCTGTGTTTAAATAATAACTAAAACTAATGATTAAAATAATTTAAATTTGGATTTACTTAAAATATTTAAAAAAAAAGAAATTTGTTTAATTTTACAATTAAACAAGCTTTGATTATTTAAAAACTTTAATAGTACCTAATCGCAGTAAAATCCAATTATAGATTGAAATCAAACGTCGGCGAACTTTCAAAACCACAGAATATCATCGGAGACTAGAA
The DNA here is from genome assembly GCA_963576565.1 of Aspidapion aeneum. NCBI lineage: Eukaryota > Metazoa > Arthropoda > Insecta > Coleoptera > Brentidae > Aspidapion > Aspidapion aeneum. The sequence continues at coordinate 41,839,579 of OY755047.1, read as the reverse complement.
GTAAATAACGAAATAAAGCACCTCCTGCGCAGCGTGCGTTCTCTACAAAAAATATCCAATATTTTTGCCTCACTTTGCATATATTATGTAAGGGCCTATCCAGGTTTATATATAGTGATCATTGTTTGATTGATATTAAAAGCTCCAAGTCTTACTCACGAAACCATTCTGGAATCGTTTTTGCACAAATGCAACAGCTATGAGTGTTTATTATAATATTAGTTCTGTTCTTCGACTAGACCAATCTATCTCTGAGAAACGATAATGTATACCTTTTCGCTGTCTGAATACCTTTTCGGTGTCACTCTACCTTAAAAATATCGTGCATGTTTGTTCAGTTCTGTATTTGAAACTGATACTGGGTAGCGTACGGCTTCCCCAAAGACTAATACTTTGAGCAAAACTAGTCAAGATTGCTTCCGCTCTCACCGCACCGGGTTTTTTATTTTATAGCCTGTTATTGGTGGACTACTTTTGTGTAATGCGCCCACTTACTTTTATTACTTATTTGCAGTAGTCGTCGTTTGCTTCACCTTGCCTTTATATGATAATATTTCAGTCGACAGTGTCCTGGTCCTTATTTCAGGTCGTTTCTGTCCAATTCGAGAAGTGGCTTAGGCTTAACTTATGAACCGTTTTAATTTTCTTTGGTTTGTCCCCAGATAAACACCAATTGATCCATTTAGGTCCCATCGCAGCGACATTTTTTCCAATCCTTAGCGTACAGTGTTCCTTATTATCTTATATTTTTATGAAGGAACATTTTATGCGAAAGATCGAAAAAATTTCGATAAGATCAGCCTTTATACACATACAGTCGAATACATAACTAGAACTAGAATAAGAATTTTTGCGACGCCGTTTCCGTATTTTTTGCGAATCAAAAATTACGTGTGTTTTAAGGAGAAATTGGTCTACTGGCAATAATTCTGATACAACCAAGTCTATATTAAAAACGTTCACCTCTAATATATGTGAATACATAGTTTTTGTTTTTATTTTATACATATGTATGAATGTACAAGTTTTAAGATCTTAGTAAGTACTGGTGTTAGATTATACATCTTAATCTTATAGTCTTTGACTATCCGCCAAAACTCGTTGACTGAAAGACTAATCTAAAGCGCTACATTTTACTTACGCCTTGAGAAATACTGACCATTGAGTCGATAGGCTATAAAATTCCAAAATAAAAGGAGGCATGATTTGTTCAGTCGAATTGTTCACCTTCTCTTCAGCAATGCAATACATAATAATATATTCTAAAACGTAATTGCATTTTAAGTCGGTATATTTTGTTTTAGGTTCAAATTCTCCTCAAGCATGAAAAGCAGCAAAGTAAAAATATTGCCAGATATCACCAGCTCTTCTGTGCTAAATGTGACCAAAAGTTTGAGACGTTCAGAAAGCTGTCAATTTTATACATCGATAGTTCATGAACCAGTTCCTCCAGCCCAAAATCGTTTAAACAAATTTATAAGATTTTTTTCATGTTTAAATCATCCCAATTCCCCAATCTTATCCAATTTTAGACGGAAAAAGTACAGAGCAGGTTTAGAACTCCAGTTAAGTATCGAAACAAATTCAGATGGTGGTAAAGAGTGCAAAAAAAGTTTAAATGACAGTGGAGACATAAGTAACAGCAGTCTTAAAGATTTTGAAAAAGGAGCTCTTGAAGAAGAGCTTTCCTCTTATATGAATCTAAATGAAACAACCAATTTTTAAATAATGATAAATAGGTTCTACAATATACCAAGACAAAATATTTTTATGCCAGTGATACTGGTGCGATTTCTCTAGTCTTTAATTTGCGACAACTTAACGTGTTGGATTACAATAAAGACCATTTTTGATATTATAACGTTACCAGATCCTTGGTAGAACTAATTGTATACAAAAATTCTGTTGCTGTCAATTTTACAAATCGATATTTTACGAACCAGAACCCCACCCCAAAATCATTTGTACAAATCTATGACATTTTTATGCATAAACTTTCCGATCTTATAAAATTTTAAACTAAAGAAGTACAGTAGCTTTACATAAGCATTGAAACAAATACGGACGGCAAAGAGTGCAAACAAAGTTTAAATAACAGTGGAGACATAAGTAACAGCAGTCCTATAGATGTTGAAAACGGAGGTCTTGAAAAAAAGTCTTCTGATATGAATCTAAATGAAACAACCAATTATTGAACAATTAAAAATTAGTTCTACAATATACCGAGCATAATACAAAGTATATATATGCATAATAGGCCTAAATTGATGGGGAAAATTTTTTCATGCCACTTGAATTAGAAGTGTTTATGATTAAAGTTCGCGCACCTTTTTTTAAATTTTTAACAGTTTATTATTATGATCAAACTTCTTAATCTTACCTAATTTTAAAGAAAAGAGGTACATAAAAGACTTCAAGCTTCAATTAAGCTAGGGTCCCTGCAGGTTGACATTCCAAATATGTAACTCTAAGTTAAGCATCGAAACAAATACGAATGGTAAAGAGTGGAAAAAAAGTTTAAATAATAGTGGTGACACAAGTAAAATACAGTCTTAAAGATGTTGAAAATAAAGCTCTTGAAGAAGACCTTTCTTCTTATATGAATTTAAATGAAAGAACAAATTTTTAAACAACCATAAATCGGTTTTACGATATATATATATTTAGCTACTTCTTTCGAAAAAAATCGCGCAACTCCTTTTAATTTTCAACAATTTGAGCCGTTCAGTTACAACAGAGACCATGTTAGATATTATGACGCCACTAATTCCTTGTTAGTACTCAACGTTAAAATTTTTAAAGAAATTCCGGAGATTACAATTTTACAATTTGATATTTCATGAACCTCACCCCAAAATCATTTCGACAAATCAATTATACTTTTTTCAAGCTTAAACTTCTCGATTTTATTTAATTTTAAACGAAATAAGTACACGGCGTAAAGCTTCAGTTAAGCATCGAAATAAACACGAACTGTAAAGATTGCAAAGAAAAGTTTAAATAACAGTGGAGAAACCAGTAACAGCAAGATGTCGAAAAAGGAGCTCTTGAATTATATGAATCTAAATGAAACAATCAATTTTTAAACAATTATAAATAGTTACTACAATAAACCGATACTACTACTAATTTCTTTGTTTATAAACCGATACTAAATATTTCTGATGATAGTGATAATGGATAATGTTCGATAATATGACGCCACTAGCTTCTTGTTAGTACTCAACAAAAACAAATATTTAAGAAATTCGAAGAGCTGTCAATTTTACAAATGAACATTTCAGGAACCAGCATGCCAACTTAAAATAATTTGGACAAATCCATGATTTGTATTTTATCCTCAAACTTCTACATTTTATCTTATTTTAAAGAACGCAAAATTTTTTAAAATAAAAGTGGAGACATAATTAGCAGCACTCTTAAAAAATTTGAAAATGGAGGTCTTAGCTTTCAACGGTTTGAGATATTGCGTTGAAACGAAGACCATGTTCGATATTATGACGTCACTAATTCCTTGTTAGTATTGAACGTTAAATTTTACAATTTGATATTTCATGAACAAGCACCTCACCCCAAAACCACTTCGACAAATCAAACTTCTCAAATTTTTCTAATTTTACACGAAAGAAGTACAAACAAACACGAACGGTAAGGACTGCAAAAAAAAGTTTAAATAACAGTGGAGACCTAAGTAACAGCAGTCTAAAAGTTGTCGAAAAAGCAGCTCTCTACCTTCGAACATATAATATGTTCGACGTCTCTACTAAATATGTCTATTGATATTGATAATACTGACATTAAACAAACATTTAAGAAATTCGAAGAGCTGTCAATTTTACAATTGGATATTCCATAACCCAGCACCCCAACATAAAATATTTTGGACAAATCCATGAGTTGTATTTCACGCTCAAACTTCTCGATTTTATGTAATTTTAGACAAAAGAATCAATTACAACGTAGGTTTGGAGCTTCATTCAGTGAAGCATCGAAACACACAAATGTTAAGAGGTGCAAACAAATTTTAAATGACAGTGGGTACATACATACAGGGACTTTAAGTTAAGCATCGGAACAAACAAGAACGGTAAAGAGTGGAAAAAAGTTTAAAAAACTGTGGTGACATAAGTAAAAACAGTCCCAAAGATGAGCTTCCTTCTCATATATATCTATATGAAACTAACAATTTTTAAACAATCATAAATTGGTTCTACAATAATCTAGACCTAAAATAAAATTTGCACATGCCAAGACCTAGGTTAGAGGCAATATTCCTAACGCCAGGAATACTGATACAGTTTACAGTCAGTCAGTCTTAAGGATGGCTAATATTAAAGCTATAAAAGAAGAGTTTTGTTCTTAAATGAAACTATATATTATACCATTAGTATAGCAAATCATGAACAATTCTAAAATAGACTGGAGACAAAGCGAAGTACACAGATATATGCGTAATATTCCTGACGCCACGCCAGCTTGGTACACTTTACTACGTAATTTAAAGTTTAAGATATTAACTTCAATTAAAAACCATGTTTAATAAGATATCACCAGTCGTTTAGTACTGCACGTGAATAAAAATTTTGAGTATTTGGAAAGCTGTCAAATTCACATTCCGGTAGATATTCCAAAATCGTTTAAAAAAACTTTAAAAAAATTAGATTTTTAGCATTGAAATAAACACAGATAGCAATCAGTCCAATAAAAACTTGAAAGATGTTGAAAATAAAGCTTTTAAGGAAGAGCTTTTAGCATAAATGAACCTAATAATTTATGATCGATTCTACAGCAACTGAATATAAAGCAGAGTCCACATTATATAGGCCTAATATTTGTTATATAGTTTGGTATAGTTACTACTTATAGAGTTACGGGTGTGTTTGATTATAGTCTGCGCAATTTCTTTTCCTTCAAAGATTGAGATATTGACTTCGAATTAAAACCATGGTTGATAGGGCATCACCAGTCCTTCGGCATTGCAAGTGACACAAAGGAAGAGGCATTTGGAAAACTGTCAAATTTACACTCCGGTAGTCATCCCAAAATCCTTAATTTGTCCCTTAGGATGGGTCACTGCTTATTGCATTTTTATTACAATATTTGTCGGTTAGCGAAGTTATGGGGGCAATTTTTTAAAATTTGAAATAATTTGAAACAATCTGAAAAAATTTGACGCCTCAAATTTTAGCCCTAAATCATGGCAACATCGTAAATTTCAGTTTCTTGTACAGCGTCAAAAACCGAAAAATGAGGAAAAATATAATCTAAAACCTACCTTTAAACTCGATTGCTGATAATTCAATATTTTTCCGGGATTGTTGATGATGCACAGGTTCTTAAAAAATTGTATTTTTCCGCAAAAAAACAATAACAAAACAATGAGACGTTTTTCTTATTTCGTTAAAGTTGGATTCAAATAACACGAATATGACATGCAAAGCGAACCAAACCAAATGGCTAAGTACAGCCGACCATAAAATCAACGTAATATTATTTTAACGAAATCAAATGAATTTTAGGAAAGAAAACTATTAGGGTTGATAAATTTATGAAAAAAAAATAATTTTCGGATTTATTGCAACCCGTGGCCCAAAAAATAACCTTTGAATATATAAATATCAAACTTATTATTATTATCATATAATTAAAAATAATGTTTGTCTAATATTTCTTATGATCAGGTATGAGAAGAGATAGAAAAAAAGTCTGCCAAACCCAGGTTATAAAGGGTAGGTTCAGGTCTGCTACAAGGTGACCTTAAAATCTATTATAGATTTGTTTAGAAATTCTAGTTCTCTACTTAACAATAAAAAGTTGAAAATAGCCCAAAAAGTTAAACTATGTATTAACCGATTATTTCTAATTTAGGTTCAGGGGGTGAGTTACAGGGTGATATCAAAAATAGTTGTACAATTTACATTGTTAAAAACAACTTTGTCAGGAGTTTTACTTAGCAAACAAGAGTTAGAAATACCTTAAAAAATCATATCACTAACTTATTGTATTACCTTTAGAGCCAGCAAGTGAGCTACTGGGTGATATCGAAATTACTAGTGTATTTTTCTAAAAATCACATTTTTAGAAAACAATGTTGTCAAGAGCTTTCGTTATCAAAAAATGCTTAGGAACACGTTAAAAAATCATAACATTAACTGCCTGTATTACCTTTAGGTCCTTGGAGTAAGGTACAGGGTGATATCAAAATTAGTAAAACACTTTTGTAAAAATCACAATTTTAAAAATCAACTTTATCAGGAGTCTTGGTGAGCAAAAAATAGTTAGGAATATGTAAACAAACTACACCATTCACTAACTGCGTTACATTTAGGTCCAGTAGGTAAGATACTAGTAGTAAAATTTTTTATAAATCATATTTTTAAAAATAACTTTTGGTCTCACCTTGCTGTTTACAAACCAAGAACATATAAGTTAGGGTTTCTTGAGCGATCTATTAAAAGAATATTACGTTAATTACTTTTCCGCACAATTTTACTTTTTCGCATCATTTTTACTTTCCTCATGATTTTTTTCCGCACGTCCAAATTGCAAGAACCTTCCCGTCCACAATCGTTTTCAAATGAAAAACCCGTCCTCCTACACACAACTTTCATTTTCAATGCTAACAGAAGCACCGAATGAAGAATCCTGTAATGTGTTATAGCCTGTACAGACCAATATACCTTCCTCCATTCACTACAGTAGTAATTCTAAGCAGCAAACTGATCAAGGCATTTCTGTAGTGGGCCAAACACCAACCAATCAAATTCCAATAAGAAACGATGTTATTCAAGATGTTGCGGCATCTGATGTATATTGAAGCATGCAACAAACAGAAAGTGCACTTTCAATTTCAATATCTACCATCGTTAACATTTTCGTTATTGTTAATTAAATGTTCTTTACATACAGTTTCTTTTTAATATATCATAATAAAAAAATCCTGTTTTATTATTTTTCCGTGCATAAAAAAAATCAAGTAAAAATAAAAGTTAAAAAAACGTACGGAAAAGTTTTCTTTTCTTTTCCGCACTAGTGTTGAAAAATTTCTTTTCCGCACGATTTTTGTTTTGTTAAAAATAAAGATATTTAGGACTCATTAAATGATTTATGTAACTATTCTATCTTACGTATCATTTTCTAGCATTATTATAAAATCTTTGCGAATTAAAACATGTTTTTTGATAAAGAAGATGAACAAAAACACTCGTAGGAAAAACATTGTACCTAATTCTTGCGGAAACTATATTTTCCTTCCTTGAGGGCTTGCCCGAACTCCGCTCCGCGTCGTTTGTGCAAGTGCCGTCGCGTGCGGAAAAGAACCTCTTTCCGCACTTGTTAGGTAAATAACTATTGTACAAACAATTAAAAGCCTAAGCGATACAAAAAAATATTTATGTAAAAGATATTTAAAATTTAAAGATAAAAGACCTTAAGTGGGATAAAACTACTGCTTTTGTTGATTTGGAGTTTTCAGTAAAAATAGCTAAAGAAGTAAAGAAATATATCCCTTTATCAGACAACCAAATAGCTATGTAGCGGTACATGTATTAACAGATTTTTTGAAAGAAATGCAAAATATTGAGTCGCTTCACTTTGGAAGAAGTCTATATACAAGTAATTAAATAAAACTAAGAACGACGTACGGGACAAAAATATTTGTGTGCAGGTTGTTATTTGTCAATGTAAATAAATGTAATATTTATTATGTGTATTTGTACATTTTTATATTGAGCAAGCTTAATAATTATAAGGATTTGATTTAGCTCGGTTTGGTTATGTTAAATAGATAACTTGGGTGTCAAATTGTTGCCTAAAAAACATGCACATTTGTGAAATAACAACGAAGACAGTTTTTTCTTGTAAATAAATGTGCAGATTTTTATATTTATCGTGTATGTTTGTAAATGTTTACATTAGGCAAGCCTAGTGAAGGCTTTCGTTTTGTTACATTAAATATATATTTTAGGGCCAAGATTCTAAAATATCTTGTAAATTTGTTAATTAACAAATCAAACAAATGTAAAATATTTGTAAAAAATTTTTGATTTACTATTTGTATTTGTTAATTTTTTTATATTGACCAACTGGTTCGGTTTAAATCTATTAATTGTATATTTTGGATGAAAAATTTTTGTCAAATAAGCATGAAATTTGTGAATTAACAACGAAGGCAGGCAGGTTTTTCTGTAAATAATTATTGTACATTTTTATATTGACCAACCTTATTTATATGGGTTTGTTCGGTTTGGTTATACTTGATATGTATTATAAAGCCATGATTTTTTCAAACTAACTTGTGAATTTGTAAAAGAACAACGAACCAAGATGTTGTTACGTAAATAAATGTAGGGATTTTTGGATTTCTTATGTGTATTTGTAAACTTTTATTTTGACCAAGGTTAGTTAGGGGCTTAGGTTGATTTGGTTATATTAACTAATAAGTTTTAATGTCAAAATTTTATCATATTAACTTGTAAATTTGTCAAATAAATAGTAAAAGTTTTTCACGAAAATATGTGAATATTTTTGGATTTATTTATTCATTTCACCCTGTAGCTCACCTCCTTTTTTTTAAAAAACGTGATTTTTCAAAATCTTTACTGCTATTTAGATATCACCCTGCAGCTTACCTACTGGAAGAAAATGAAATTTAGTAAGTGGTATGATTGCTTAACGTGTTACTAACTATTTTTTGCTAACAAACGCTCCTGACAACGTTGTTTTTTAAAAACGTGATTTTTACGAAATTTTATTACTAATTTCGATATCACCCTGTACCTCACTTCCTGGACCTAACGGTGATACAGTCCGTTAATGGTATGATTGTTTCACGTATTCCTAACCATACTTTGCTAACAAAAGCTCCGGACAACCTTGCTTTTTAAAAATATGATTTTTAGAAAATTTACTCAATTCCTGGACCTGAAGGTGATAAAATCTGATAATGGTATGATTGTGTAACGTGTTTCAAATAATTTTTTGCTAACGAAAGCTCTTGATAACATTGTTTTTTAAAAATGTGTTTTTTAGAAAATTACGCTTCTAATTTCGATATCACCCTGTAGGTCTCTCACTTCCTGGATCTAAAAATAATACAATAAGTTTCTTACTCTTATTTGCTAACTAAAACTCCTGACAGAGTTGTTTTTAAAAATGTGATTTTTATTAAGATTTACTACTATTTTCGATATCACCCTGTAACTCACATCCTGAACCAAAATTTGATCTAATCCGTAAATAGTAGTTTTTTGGGGCTATTTTCAACTTTTTATTGCTAAGTGGAAAATTATAATATTAGGCACACAAGAAATTTTACATAATTATACAAACATTATTTTTAATTATACGAATTTATAGAAAGTTTGAAATGTATGTTTTAAAGGTTTGTGTCTTGGGTCCGGTTAGGGGTGCAATAAAACCAAAAAATATTTTGAAATCTATTTTCAGGAAGGCTGTACGCAGTTGTCTGCCTATATGTGCGGCTCCCTCTAGGGAGCGTGTTGCAAAAAAAAAAAAGTTTCCCTTGCACAAGGTGACCACGTGGTCGTGGCACCCCTCAAAACTTCCGCCTTCGACTTATTTTCCTCAGGTGGCGACTCTAGCAATTATTCTTAGGGTCACTGCATCCTGAAAGTCTGGCGTCTCCCAACGAGCGGATAGTTCACAATTTGCATTCCACTTGCTATTGGTTGACATAGTCAGGCGGGATTTTTAAAATTAAAACTCTCCTGTCCTCGTTTTGGGAGGTTGAAATCGGTGTTAAACCAAACTGAAACAAAACCTAACCGTGGTCAATTGATGGGAAACGTATCCTAACCGGGGCGTGTCTGGACAGGTTAGGATACGTTGTCGAATAATTTATCAGGGTTAGGTTAACACCGATTTCGACAGGAAAACAGGATAGGGAAGCTAATTAAAAAAAATATAATATGTTTTTAAAAAACAATAAAAAAAAACTCATCGGCATAGATTTAGTTAAATTCAATATGTATGTACTGCACAAACCACTAAACTTTTTAATCACTTACAACTAGTATATATTCGTATTTTACGCCGAAAGCTGTAAACATAAAGTTTGTTAAATGCTTGACTGGTGGCACCATCTCTTAATATAATATAATAATAATCTTAAACGGCAACGTTCAACATCAAAAAGTCAGCTGACTATTTCGACCAATAGCAAACGGAATGCAAGTTGTGAACTAGCCGCTCATGTCTCCCAGGGGTAGCGACACCAAACATAACCTCATTTACGAAAAACGCAAATCTGACACTGTCAGGAGCGTAGCTTTTTTTATGTTTAAAAAAATTAAATGGTTTACAAATGTTACGTAAAGAACTGTCCGTCACATCCGGTATATAAATTTGACTGTCCAAATAAACAAACCTAAAAAAACTAAGTTTTTTATGATTTCAAATTTATTAGGACCCTGTGTTAGGACCCACACAGCGAAGGAAACCAAAAATATAGTTTGCATGTTTTATATATATTCTAAAATATAGAAAACTATTATGTTGGGTTTTGTATCATTTAATAAATTTTTTATGCTCTCTACGGTATAAAGGTGTACGTTTAATCCCTTTTTTCATGGGCTAAGGTAGTATTTCTTGTCCCCAGTGATTGAAAGTAATTTCTTTAAAACCATAAAGGCAAAATATAGGTTTTTGGATTATTTTATTTTATCATAATACAAAAAACAAAAAGGAATCAAGATATATACACGATACCGATTATTTTGTTCCAGCTTGCCGTAAGCTTACTGTACTTTGCCGATGGGTTGGTTCGTTTTGGTCGTTATTGTGTCCTTAGGCATAGAATATTGCTTCCATATAAACGAAGCATTTAACTTTCTAGACTTTTCCAGGCTGTAAACCAGGAAACTGTGAAATTTTCGAAATTCTGTTTATTGCATCATTTCCATGCCCATCTCAAAGTAAGAATATGCTTTATTTTCCATCTTCGAGAAATGTAATTCGAACTTTTTCTCGGCTAAACTTAATTAGTTTGTTATGAAATAAATAATATTTTTTCCACATTGTTTGTTATAAGGTCACTCATCGTCAAGCAAGCTTGACGATGAGTGACCTTAGTTTGTTAGCATCTGACTGACTTTTGTCTAATGTAATGCCATGACAACTATCACTGCCCACTGTTTTTTTATATACGGGGGGTTGACATGCTCAAACTACAGTACGGTAAGTGGTTTAATACCTATTTATTTAGTTTATGATTATTATTATTTTTAGTATATAAAAATAAACCTTGGCATTAAAGTCCCTTTTAGTCACTTAGCAAATTATAGCCCTTCTTCCGGTCGAGCCTGAAAATTCCCGCCGTGGTATTAAAAGTAAACACTGCACGCCCCAGGTTTATAATATACCTACTATTATTTTTATTAGTGTTCAAAAAAAAGCGGGCGGCGAAGAAAAGGTCGAAAATACAAAAGTTCGAAAGTACAAAAGGTCGAAAATACAAAAGATTGAAAAACAAAAGGTTCAAACAAAGATCGAAAGTAGCTACACTGTAATGATTGCAAAACAAAGTAGAATTAAGACACACAGGTACACACACACACTCATAGAAAAGTTTTTAAAAAATCAACATCCAATAAAAACTCAAGGTAGCAACACGACGGGTCGCAGAACTTTGTTCGAAAACATTTTCTTCGAACGGAAATTTTTATGAAAACAATTTCTTCTAATGGAAATTTGTTCGAAAACATTTTTTTTAAACGGAAATTTATTCGAACACCACTTCTTTGAACGGAAATTTGTTTTCGAACGGAAATTTGTTCGTAAGTAATAGTTGTTTAAAAACATTTTCTTCGAATAGAAATTATTTTCTTCGAAAGCAAGTTTTTCGATAAAAGACGCTCTAGACCTGGATTTCCAAACCTAACACAATTCATATAGTTTGACTACGGCAAGGTCTTTTTAACATATTTTTTCAAAAAAACCCTGACTTCTTTCCCGGGATCGTAAACATTCTGAAAATTTGTCTACTTTCCTCCTTTTGGAAGGTCGGAATTGGTATTTTCCTAAACTTTGTCAATTGATCGCAAACGTATCCGAACCGGTCCAGATACCTCCTGATGTGCTCAATTAAGAAAGGTTAGAGTAACACCGATTTCAACCTTCCAAAATGAGGACCGGAAAGCTAATTTAGGGAAATCATTTTTCGACAATAGGTTTCGGTTGGTTCGGTTTGGTTTCACACCCTCTAGGATCCCGGGAAAGAAATCAGGGAAGTTTTTGTTTCCAAAAATTGTTAGAAAAAAACCCCATTAGTCGAACTATATGAGTTGTGTTAAGTTTGGCAAGCCAGGTCAAATATTTTTTTTTCAAAAAATTTGTTTTCGAAAAAATGTTTTTGAACAAATTTTCATTAAAAAAAAATATTTTCGAACAAATTTCCGTTTAAAGAAAATGTTTTCGAACACATTTCTGTTCGAAGAAAATGATTTCGAAAAATTTCTGTTTGAAGAAAACGTTTTCGAACAATCTTTTGTTCGAAGAATATGTTTTAGAACAATTTTTGGTTTGAAGAAAATGATTTTCGAAGTTTATGCTTTTGAACAATAATATTAAGATATTTATATGAAATGTACTATAAAATTATAAATAATTAAGCCGAACCTTACGAAAACTCGAACTGTATTTGGGCATTTTTTGTCTTTTGATAAAATGTAAAATTCGGAATAAAAAGGTACTAAAAAAACCACAATACCAAAAACACCCAAAAAAAATGGGAAAAAAACTTGGAAAATAAATTAAACAGTGCGAAAAATAGCGTATAAACATCGTGATAAAAGTTTCATTTTATCCCTTGATATATTATATACTATTAATAAACTTTTAACATAGAAATGTATTTCTGTCCTGTTTGTTTATTTATTACGTATTATTTTTATACAAAAACAGAAATAATATTTAAAAGAAAATGATTTTTAACAATAAATATACCTACAATAAATATTCATAACCCAAAAACTCAAGGAACATATTTTTTATTTCTTAAGCTGTATAAAAACGAGTTCTTTTTAAGTTTTATTAAAACATTTTTCTTTTCTCAGACTCTATAAAAATGAGTATTTTTCACGAACGTCTATGGAATTTTGAGTACGGTTTTGACACTCGTGTCGCTAACCCTGGCAGACGCTAGGCTTCCAGGATGCAGTGACCCTAGTATTTCTAATTACCCAATCCAAAACTTCATGGGCGCAGCCTTCCCGTTAGTTTACGACAGAGACAATTTATTATTTTCTCTACGGTTTACGAAGGCTGTGTCATGGGCCGTCACTGAAGAACAGCAGTTTCTATATGGGAGGACCCCCCAGAATAAAAAACTATATACGTGCCTAGCTTTGATAACAAAAGTAAAAAATCCCACTTAGTCAGATTTTTCTGGCAGATTTTAAAGAAATAATTTGACATTCCCTTAAAAATCCGTTCAAATATAACGGTGGCAACAGCGTAGAGCTAATTTTGTAGCGACCCTTCCACGACATGCAGTTAGTCCCTCTTTGTTAATTTTACCGTGAAAAACAAAGAAAGAAAGTAAACTTAGCTGACCTCATAAAGAAAACGAATAGGACTCATAAATTTGAAAGAAATGTGACGAAATGTGACGAAATCTAACATTTCAGTTTGTGTGGTTAATGGTTATCTGCTTTGAATTTATTTACAATTTTTAAATTAAAAATTTTCAACAAATTACGGGTTTTTAATTAAAAACAAATATTATATCGTGAAGCTACATCTATCAAAAAGTGGGAAATGGCCTTTTAGGTAAGTTTTTAAGTTTAAAATTGCCTTTTAAACGAGAAATCTTAAGCGCCAGATTGGGGGCAATTCTTTAAAATTTGAAATAATTTGAAACAATCTGAAAAAATTTGACGCCTCAAATTTTAGCCCTAAATCATGGCAACATCGTAAATTTCAGTTTTTTGTACAGCGTCAAAAACCGAAAAATGAGGAAAAATATAGTCTAAAACCTACGTTTAAACTCGATTGCTGATAGTTCAATATTTTTCCGGGATTGTTGATGATGCACAGGTTCTTAAAAAATTGTATTTTTCCGGAAAAAAAAACAATAACAAAACCATGAGACGTTTTTCTTATTTCGTTAAAGTTGGATTCAAATAACACGAACATGACATGCAAAGTACAGCCGACCACAAAATCAAACGTAATATAATTTTAACGAAATCAAATGAATTTTAGGAAAGAAAACGATAAGTTGATAAATTTATGAAAAAAAAAATAATTTTCGGATTTATTGCAACCTGTGGCCCAAAAAATAACCTTTGAATATATAAATATCAAATTTGTTATTATTATCATATAATTAAAAATAATGTTTGTGTAATATTTCTTATGATCAGGTATGAGAAGAGATAGAAAAAAAGTCTGCCAAACCCAGGTTATAAAGGTTAGGTTCAGGTCTGCTACAGGGTGACCTTAAAATCTATTATAGATTTGTTTAGAAATTCTAGTTCTCTACTTAACAATAAAAAGTTGAAAATAGCCCAAAAAGTTAAACTATGTATTAACGGATTATTTCAAATTTAGGTTCAGGGGGTGAGTTACAGGGTGATATCAAAAATAGTTGTACAATTTACATTGTTAAAAACAACTTTGTCAGGAGTTTTACTTAGCAAACAAGAGTTAGAAATACCTTAAAAAATCATATCACTAACTTATTGTATTACCTTTAGAGCCAGCAAGTGAGCTACTGGGTGATATCGAAATTACTAGTGTATTTTTCTAAAAATCACATTTTTAGAAAACAATGTTGTCAAGAGCTTTCATTATCAAAAAATGCTTAGGAACACGTTAAAAAATCATAACATTAATTGACTGTATTACCTTTAGGTCCTTGGAGTAAGGTACAGGGTGATATCAAAATTAGTAAAACACTTTTGTAAAAATCACAATTTTAAAAATCAACTTTATCAGGAGTCTTGGTGAGCAAAAAATAGTTAGGAATATGTAAACAAACCACACCATTCACTAACTGCGTTACATTTAGGTCCAGTAGGTAAGATACTAGTAGTAAATTTTTTTATAAATCATATTTTTAAAAATAACTTTTGGCCTCACCTTACTGTTTACAAACCAAGAACATATAAGTTAGGGTTTCTTGAGCGATCTATTAAAAGAATATTACGTTAATTACTTTTCCGCACAATTTTACTTTTTCGCATCATTTTTACTTTCCTCACGATTTTTTTCCGCACGTCCAAATTGCAAGAACCTTCCCGTCCACAATCGTTTTCAAATGAAAACCCGTTCTCCCACACACAAGTTTCATTTTCAAGAAGTGCTGCTGTACCGATGCTACCAGAAGCACCGAATGAAGAATCCTGTAATGTGTTACAGCCTGTACAGACCAATATACCTTTCTCCATTCACTACAGTAGTAATTCTAAGCAGCAAACTGATCAAGGCATTTCTGTAGTGGGCCAAACACCAACCAATCAAATTCCAATAAGAAACGACGTTATTCAAGATGTTGCGGCATCTGATGTATATTGAAGCATGCAACAAACAGAAAGTGCACTTTCAATTTCAATATCTACCATCGTTAACTTTTTCGTTATTGTTAATTAAATGTTCTTTACATAAAGTTTCTTTTTAATATATCATAATAAAAAAATCATGTTTTATTATTTTTCCGTGCATAAAAAAATCAAGTAAAAATAAAAGTTAAAAAAACGTACGGAAAAGTAACTTTTCCGCACTAGTGCTGAAAAATTTCTTTTCCGCAGGATTTTTGTTTTGTTAAAAATGAAGATATTTAGGACTCATTAAATGATTTATGTAACTATTCTATCTTACGTATCATTTTCTAGCATTATTATAAAATCTTTGCGAATTAAAACATGTTTTTTGATAAAGAAGATGGACAAAAACACTCGTAGGAAAAACATTGTACCTAATTCTTGCGGAAACTATCTTTTCCATCCTTGACGGCTTGCCCGAACTCCGCTCCGCGTCGTTTGTGCAACTGCCGTCACGTGCGGAAAAGTACCTCTTTCCGCACTTGTTAGGTAAATAACTATTGTACAAACAATTAAAAGCCTAAGCGATAAAAAAAAATATTTATGTAAAAGATATTTAAAATTTAAAGATAAAAGACCTTAAGTGGGATGAAACTACTGCTTTTGTTGATTTGGAGTTTTCAGTAAAAATAGCTAAAGAAGTAAAGAAATATATCCCTTTATCAGACAACCAAATAGCTATGTAGCGGTACAGGTATTAACAGATTTTTTGAAAGAAATGCAAAATATTGAGTCGCTTCACTTTGGAAGAAGTCTATATACAAGTAATTAAATAAAACTAAGAACGACGTACGGGACAAAAATATTTGTGTGCAGGTTGTTGTTTGTCAATGTAAATAAATGTAATATTTATTATGTGTATTTGTACATTTTTATATTGAGCAAGCTTAATAATTATAAGGATTTGATTTGGCTCGGTTTGGTTATGTTAAATAGATAACTTGGGTGTCAAATTGTTGCCTAAAAAACATGCAAATTTGTGAAATAACAACGAAGACAGTTTTTTCCTGTAAATAAATGTGCAGATTTTTATATTTATCGTGCATGTTTGTAAATGTTTACATTAGGCAAGCCTAGTGAAGGCTTTCGTTTTCTTACATTAAATATATATTTTAGGGCCAAGATTCTAAAATATCTTGTAAATTTGTTAATTAACAAATCAAACAAATGTAAAATATTTGTAAAAAAATTTTGATTTACTATAAATTTGTGAATTAACAACGAAGGCAGGCAGGTTTTTCTGTAAATAATTATTGTACATTTTTATATTGACCAACCTTATTTATATGGGTTTGGTTCGGTTTGGTTATACTTGATATGTATTATAAAGCCATGATTTTTTCAAACTAACTTGAGAATTTGTAAAAGAACAAGGAACCAAGATGTTGTTACGTAAATAAATGTAGGGATTTTTGGATTTCTTATGTGTATTTGTAAACTTTTATTTTGACCAAGGTTAGTTAGGGGCTTAGGTTGATTTGGTTATATTAACTAATATGTTTTAATGTCAAAATTTTATCATATTAACTTGTAAATTTGTCAAATGAATAGTAAAAGTTTTTCACGTAAATATATTTGAATATTTTTGGATTTATTTATTCATTTCACCCTGTAGCTCACCTCCCTTGGTTTTTTAAAACGTAATTTTTCAAAATCTTTACTGCTATTTAGATATCACCCTGCAGATTACCTACTGGAAGTAAATGAAATTTAGTAAGTGGTATGATTGCTTAACGTGTTCCTAACTATTTTTTGCTAACAAACGCTCCTGACAACGTTGTTTTTAAAAACGTGATTTTTACGGAATTTTATAACTAATTTCGATATCACCCTGTACCTCACTTCCTGGACCTAACGGTGATACAGTCAGTTAATGGTATGATTGTTTAACGTATTCCTAACTATACTTTGCTAACAAAAGCTCCGGACAACCTTGCTTTTTAAAAATGTGATTTTTAGAAAATTTACACACCCTAAAAAATTTCTATATCACCATGTAGCTCAATTCCTGGACCTGAAGGTGATAAAATCTGATAATGGTATGATTGTGTAACGTGTTTCAAATAATTTTTTGCTAACGAAAGCTCTTGACAACATTGTTTTATAAAAATTTGTTTTTTAGAAAATTACGCTTTTAATTTCGATATCACCCTGTAGGTCTCTCACGTCCTGGATCTAAAAATAATACAATAAGTTCATGATATATTTTTTAATGTATTTCTTACTCTTATTTGCTAACTAAAACTCCTGACAGAGTTGTTTTTTAAAAATGTGATTTTTATTAAGATTTACTACTATTTTTGATATCACCCTGTAACTCACCTCCTGGACCAAAATTTGATCTAATCCGTAAATAGTAGTTTTTTGGGGCTATTTTCAACTTTTTATTGCTAAGTAGAAAATTAGAATTTTTTAACAAATCTATAATATTCGGCACACAAGAAATTTTACATAATTATACAAACATTATTTTTAATTATACGAATTTATAGAAAGTTTGAAATTTATGTTTTAAAGGTTTGTTTCTTGGGTCCCGTTCATTTTATTCATATTATGAAATATATTTTCAGGTCGGCTGTACGCAGTTCTCTGCCTATATGTGCGGCTCCCTCTAGGGAGCGTGTCGCAAACTTAAGTTTTCCTTGCACAAAGTGACCACGTGGTCGTGGCACCCCTGAAAAATTCCGCCTTCGACTTATTTTCGTCAGGAGGCGACTGTGGCGACTATTCTTAGGGTCACTGCATCCTGAAAGCCTGGCATCTTCCAACGAGCGGATAGTTCACAACTTGCATTCCATTTGCTATTGGTTGACATAGTCAGGCGGGATTTTTAAAAATAAAACTCTCCTGTCCTCGTTTTGGGAGGTTGAAATCGGTGTTAAACCAAACTGAAACAAAACCTAACCGTGGTCAATTGATGGGAAACGTATCCTAACCGGGGCGTATCTGAACAGGTTAGGATACGTTGTCGAATAATTTATCAGGGTTAGGTTAACACCGATTTCGACAGGAAAACAGGATAGGGAAACTAATTAAAAAAAAAATATATGTTTTTAAAAAACAATAAAAAAAACTCATCGGCATATGCATACATTTAGTTAAATTCAATAGGTATGTACTGCACAAACCACTACACTTTTTAGTCACTTACAACTAGTATATATTCGTATTTTACGCCGAAAGCTGTAAACATAAAGTTTGTTAAATGCTTAACTGGTGGCACCATCTCTTAATATAATATAATAATAATCTTAAACGGCAACGTTCAACATCAAAAAGTCAGCTGACTATTTCGACCAATAGCAAACGGAATGCAAGTTGTGAACTAGCCGCTCATGTCTCCCAGGGGTAGCGACACCAAACATAACCTCATTTACGAAAAACTCAAATCTGACACTGTCAGGAGCGTAGCTTTTTTTATGTTTAAAAAAATTAAATGGTTTACAAATGTTACGTAAAGAACTGTCCGTCACATCCGGTATATAAATTTTACTGTCCAAATAAACAAACCTAAAAAAACTAAGTTTTTTATGATTTCAAATTTATTAGGACCCTGTGTTAGGACTCACACAGTGAAGGAAACAAATATAGTTTGCATGTTTTATATATATTCTAAAATATAGAAAACTATTATGTTGGGTTTTGTATCATTTAATAAATTTTTTATGCTCTCTACGGAATAAAGGTGTACGTTTAATCCCTTTTTTCATGGGCTAAGGTAGTATTTCTTGTCCCCAGTGATTGAAAGTAATTTAATATAGGTTTTTGGATTATTTTATTTACAAAAAGGAATATATACACGATACCGATTATTTTGTTCCAGCTTGCCGTAAGCCTACTGTACTATGCCGATGGCTTGGTTCGTTATAAGGTCACTCATCGTCAAGCAAGCTTTACCTTGCTTGACGATGAGTGACCTTAGTTTGTTAGCATCTGACTGACTTTTGTTTAATGTAATGCCATGACAACTATCACTGCCCACTGCTTTTTTATATACTTGACATGCTAAAACTATAGTACGGTAAGTGGTTTAATACCTATTTATTTAGTTTATGATTATTATTATTTTTAGTATATAAAAATAAACCTTGGCATTAAAGTCCCTTTTAGTCACTTAGCAAATTATAGCCCTTCTTCCGGTCGAGCATGAAAATTCCCGCCGTGGTATTAAAAGTAAACACTGCACGCCCTAGGTTTATAATATACCTACTATTATTTTTATTATTGTTCAAAAAAAGCGAGCGGCGAAGAAAAGGTCGAAAATACAAAAGGTCGAAAATACAAAAGTTCGAAAGTACAAAAGGTCGAAAATACAAAAGATTGAAAAACAAAAGGTTCAAACAACGATCGAAAGTAGCTACACTGTAATGATTGCAAAACAAAGTAGAATTAAGTTTTTTAAAAATCAACATCCAATAAAAACTCAAGGTAGCAACACGACGGGTCGCAGAACTTTGTTCGAAAACATTTTCTTCAAACGGAAATTTTTATGAAAACAATTTCTTCTAATGGAAATTTGTTCGAAAACATTTTTTTAAACGGAAATTTATTCGAACACTATTTCTTTGAACGGAAATTTGTTCGTAAGTAATAGTTGTTTAAAAACATTTTCTTCGAATACAAATCATTTTCTTCGAAAGCAAGTTTTTCGATAAAAGACGCTCTAGACCTGGATTTCCAAACCTAACACAATTTATATAGTTTGACTACGGCAAGGTCTTTTTAACATATTTTTTCAAAAAAACCCTGACTTTTTTTCCGGGATCGTAAGCATTCTGAAAATTTGTCTACTTTCCTCCTTTTGGAAGGTCGAAATTTGTATTTTCCTAAACTTTGTCAATTGATCGCAAACGTATCCGAACCGGTCCAGATACCTCCTGATGTGCTCAATTAAGAAAGGTTAGAGTAACACCGATTTCAACCTTCCAAAATGAGGACCGGAAAGCTAATTTAGGGAAATCATTTTTCGACAATAGGTCTCGGTTGGTTCGGTTTGGTTTCACACCCTCTAGGATCCCGGGAAAGAAGTCAGGGAAGTTTTTGTTTCCAAAAATTGTTAGAAAAAAACCCCATTAGTCGAACTATATGAGTTGTGCTAAGTTTGGCAAGCCAGGTCAAATATATTTTTTTCGAAAAATTTGTTTTCAAAAAAATGTTTTTGAACAAATTTCTGTTTGAAAAAAACGTTTTCGAACAATCTTTTGTTCGAAGAATATGTTTTAGAACAATTTTTGGTTTGAAGAAAATGATTTTCGAAGTTTATGCTTTCAAACAATAATATTACGATATTTATATGAAATGTACTATAAAATTATAAATAATTAAGCCGAACCTTACAAAAACTCGAACTGTATTTGGGCATTTTTTGTCTTTTGATAAAATGTAAAATTCGGAATAAAAAGGTACTAAAAAAAACCACAATACCGAAAACACCCAAAAAAATGGGAAAAAACCTTGGAAAATAAATTAAACAGTGCGAAAAATAGCGTATAAACATCGTGATAAAAGTTTCATTTTATCCCTTGATATATTATATACTATTAATAAACTTTTAACATAGAAATGTATTTCTGTCCTGTTTGTTTATTTATTACGTATTATTTTTATACAAAAACAGAAATAATATTTAAAAGAAAATGATTTTTAACAATAATACCTACAATAAATATTCATAACCCAAAAACTCAAGGAACATATTTTTTATTTCTTAAGCTGTATAAAAACGAGTTCTTTTTAAGTTTTATTAAAACATTTTTCTTTTCTCAGACTGTATAAAAATGAGTATTTTTCACGAACGTCTATGGAATTTTGAGTACGGTTTTGACACTCGTGTCGCTACCCCTGGGAGGCGCTAGACTTCCAGGATGCAGTGACCCTAGTATTTCTAATTACCCGATCCAAAACCTTATGGGCGCGTGTTAATTTACGACAGAGACAATTTATTATTTTCTCTCTGTTTTACGAAGCCTGTGTCATGGGCCGTCACTGAAGAACAGCAGTTTCTATATGGGAGGACCCCCCAGAATAAAAAACTATATACGTGTCTAGCTTTTTTAAAAAGTAAAAAAATAATCACCACTTCAATAATTTGACCAGGATCCTCACTTAGTCAGATTTTTCTGGCAGATTTTAAAGAAATAATTTGACATTCCCTTAAAAATCCGTTCAAATATAACGGTGGCAACAGCGTAGAGCTAATTTTGTAGCGACCCTTCCACGACATGCAGTTAGTCCCTCTTTGTTAATTTTACCGTGAAAAACAAAGAAAGAAAGTAAACTTAGCTGACCTCATAAAGAAAACGAATAGGACTCATAAATTTGAAAGAAATGTGACGAAATGTGACGAAATCTGACATTTCAGTTTGTGTGGTTAATAGTCTTCTGCTTTGAATTTATTTACAATTTTTAAATTAAAAATGTTCAACAAATTACGGGTTTTTAATTAAAAACAAATATTATATCGTGAAGCTACATCTATCAAAAAGTGGGAAATGGCCTTTTAGGTAAGTTTTTAAGTTTAAAAATTGCCTTTTAAACGAGAAATCTTAAGCGCCAGATTATGTCACATTTTTTCAAATTTCGGCAGATTTTTTGAAATGTAAAGAATTGCCCCCATTATGTCACATTTTTTCAAATTTCGTCAAATTTTTTGAAATGTAAAGAATTGCCCCCTATGGGGGCAATTCTTTAAAATTTGACATAATTTGAAACAATCTGAAAAAATTTGACGCCTCAAATTTTAGCCCTAAATCATGGCAACATCGTAAATTTCAGTTTCTTGTACAGCATCAAAAACCGAAAAATGAGGAAAAATATAATCTAAAACCTACCTTTAAACTCGATTGCTGATAATTCAATATTTTTCAGGGATTGTTGATGATGCACAGGTTCTTAAAAAATTGTATTTTTCCGGAAAAAAACAATAACAAAACTATGAGACGTTTTTCTTACTTCGTTAAAGTTGGATTCAAATAACACAAACATAACATGATAACATGCAAAGCGAACCAAACTGAATGGCTAAGTACAGCCGACCACAAAATCAAACGTAATATTATTTTAACGAAATCAAATGAATTTTAGGAAAGAAAACTATTAGGGTTGATGTTTATGAAAAAAAATAATTTTCGGATTTATTGCAACCCGTGGCCCAAAAAATAACCTTTGAATATATAAATATCAAACTTGTTATTATTATTATCATATAATTAAAAATAATGTTTGTCTAATATTTCTTATGATCAGGTATGAGAAGAGATAGAAAAAAAGACTGCCAAGCCCAGGTTATAAAGTTTAGGTTCAGGTCTGCTACAGGGTGACCTTAAAATCTACTATAGATTTGTTTAGAAATTCTAGTTCTCTACTTAACAATAAAAAGTTGAAAATAGCCCAAAAAGTTAAACTATGTATTAACGGATTATTTCAAATTTAGGTTCAGGGGGTGGGTTACAGGGTGATATCAAAAATAGTTGTACAATTTACATTGTTAAAAACAACGTTGTCAGGAGTTTTACTTAGCAAACAAGAGTTAGAAATACCTAAAAAATCATATCACTAACTTATTGTATTACCTTTAGAGCCAACAAGTGAGCTACTGGGTGATATCGAAATTACTTGTGTATTTTTCTAAAAATCACATTTTTAGAAAACAATGTTGTCAAGAGCTTTCGTTATCAAAAAATGCTTAGGAACACGTTAAAAAATCATAACATTAACTGACTGTATTACCTTTAGGTCCTTGGAGTAAGGTACAGGGTGATATCATAATTAGTAAAACACTTTTGTAGAAATCACAATTTTAAAAATCAACTTTATCAGGAGTCTTGGTGAGCAAAAAATAGTTAGGAATATGTAAACAAACCACACCATTCACTAACTGCGGTACATTTAGGTCCAGTAGGTAAAATACTAGTGGTAAATTTTTTTATAAATCATATTTTTAAAAATAACTTTTGGCCTCACCTTACTGTTTACAAACCAAGAACATATAAGTTAGGGTTTCTTGAGCGATCTATTAAAAGAATATTACGTTAATTACTTTTCCGCACAATTTTACTTTTTCGCATCATTTTTACTTTCCTCACGATTTTTTTCCGCACGTCCAAATTGCAAGAACCTTCCCGTCCACAATCGTTTTCAAATGAAAACCCGTCCTCCTACATACAAGTTTCATTTTCAAGAAGTGCTGCTGTACCGATGCTACCAGAAGCACCGAATGAAGAATCCTGTAATGTGTTACAGCCTGTACAACCAATATACCTTCCTCCATTCACTACAGTAGTAATTCTAAGCAGCAAACTGATCAAGGCATTTCTGTAGTGGGCCAAACACCAACCAATCAAATTCCAATAAGAAACGACGTTATTCAAGATGTTGCGGCATCTGATGTATATTGAAGCATGCAACAAACAGAAAGTGCACTTTCAATTTCAATATCTACCATCGTTAACTTTTTCGTTATTGTTAATTAAATGTTCTTTACATAAGGTTTCTTTTTAATATATCATAATAAAAAAATCCTGTTTTATTATTTTTCCGTGCATAAAAAAATCAAGTAAAAATAAAAGTTAAAAAAACGTACGGAAAAGTAATTTTTCCGCACGTGTTGAAAAATTTCTTTTCCGCACGATTTTTGTTTTGTTAAAAATGAAGATATTTAGGACTCATTAAATGATTTATGTAACTATTCTATCTTACGTATCATTTTCTAGCATTATTATAAAATCTTTGCGAATGAAAACATGTTTTTTGATAAAGAGGATGGACAAAAACACTCGTAGGAAAAACATTGTACCTAATTCTTGCGGAAACTATCTTTTCCATCCTTGACGGCTTGTCCGAACTCCGCCCGCGTCGTTTGTGCAAGTGCCGTCGCGTGCGGAAAAGTACCTCTTTCCGCACTTGTTAGGTAAATAACTATTGTACAAACAATTAAAAGCCTAAGCGATACAAAAAAATATTTATGTAAAAGATATTTAAAATTTAAAGATAAAAGACCTTAAGTGGGATGAAACTACTGCTTCTGTTGATTTGGAGTTTTCAGTAAAAATAGCTAAAGAAATAAAGGAATATATCCCTTTATCAGACAACCAAATAGCTATGTAGCGGTACATATATTAACAGATTTTTTGAAAGAAATGCAAAATATTGAGTCGCTTCACTTTGGAAGAAGTCTATATACAAGTAATTAAATAAAACTAAGAACGACGTACGGGACAAAAATATTTGTGTGCAGGTTGTTGTTTGTCAATGTAAATAAATATAATATTTATTATGTGTATTTGTACATTTTTATATTGAGCAAGCTTGATAATTATAAGGATTTGATTTGGCTCGGTTTGGTTATGTTAAATAGATAACTTGGGTGTCAAATTGTTGCCTAAAAAACATGCAAATTTGTGAAATAACAACGAAGACAGTTTTTTCCTGTAAATAAATGTGCAGATTTTTATATTTATCGTGTATGTTTGTAAATGTTTACATTTGGCAAGCCTAGTGAAGGCTTTCGTTTTGTTACATTAAATATATATTTTAGGGCCAAGATTCTAAAATATCTTGTAAATTTGTTAATTAACAAATCAAACAAATATAAAATATTTGTAAAAAAATTTTGATTTACTATTTGTATTTGTTAATTTTTATATTGACCAACTGGTTCGGTTTGATTCTATTAATTGTATATTTTGGATGAAAAATTTTTGTCAAATAAGCATGTAAATTTGTGAATTAACAACGAAGGCAGGCAGGTTTTTCTGTAAATAATTATTGTACATTTTTATATTGACCAACCTTATTTATATGGGTTTGGTTCGGTTTGGTTATACTTGATATGTATTATAAAGCCATGATTTTTTCAAACTAACTTGTGAATTTGTAAAAGAACAACGAACCAAGATGTTGTTACGTAAATAAATGTAGGGATTTTTGGATTTCTTATGTGTATTTGTAAAATTTTATTTTGACCAAGGTTAGTTAGGGGCTTAGGCTGATTTGGTTATATTAACTAATAAGTTTTAATGTCAAAATTTTATCATATTAACTTGTAAATTTGTCAAATAAATGGTAAAAGTTTTTCACGTAAATATATGTGAATATTTTTGGATTTATTTATTCATTTCACCCTGTAGCTCACCTCCCTTGTTTTTTAAAAACGTGATTTTTCAAAATCTTTACTGCTATTTAGATACCCTGCAGCTTACCTACTGGAAGTAAATGAAATTTAGTAAGTGGTATGATTGCTTAACGTGTTCCTAACTATTTTTTGCTAACAAACGCTCCTGACAACGTTGTTTTTTAAAAACGTGATTTTTACGAAATTTTATAACTAATTTCGATATCACCCTGTACCTCACTTCCTGGACCTAACGGTGATACAGTCAGTTAATGGTATGATTGTGTAACGTGTTTCAAATAATTGTTTTTTAAAAATGTGTTTTTTAGAAAATTACGCTTCTAATTTCGATATCACCCTGTAGGTCTCTCACTTCCTGGATCTAAAAATAATACAATAAGTTCATGATACATTTTTTAATGTATTTCTTACTCTTATTTGCTAACTAAAACTCCTGACAGAGTTGTTTTTTAAAAATGTGAAGATTTACTACTATTTTCGATATCACCCTGTAACTCACCTCCTGAACCAAAATTTGATCTAATCCGTAAATAGTAGTTTTTTTGGGGCTATTATCAACTTTTTATTGTCAAGTAGAAAATTAGAATTTTTTAACAAATCTATAATATTAGGCACACAAGAAATTTTACATAATTATACAAACATTATTTTTAATTATACGAATTTATAGAAAGTTTGAAATTTAACTTTTAAAGGTTTGTTTCTTGGGTCCAGTCAGGGGTGCAATAAAACCAAAAAATATTTTTAATCTATTTTAAGGTCGGCTGTACGCAGTACTGCCTATATGTGCAGCTCCCTCTAGGGCGCGTGTCGCAAACTTAAGTTTTCCTTGCACAATGTGACCACGTGGTCGTGGCACCCCTGAAAACTTCCGCCTTCGACTTATTTTCGTCAGGTGGCGACTGTAGCAAATATTCTTAGGGTCACTGCATCCTGAAAGCCTGGCGTCTCCCAACGAGCGGATAGTTCACAACTTGCATTCCATTTGCTATTGGTTGACATAGTCAGGCGGGATTTTTAAAATTAAACTCTCCTGTCCTCGTTTTGGGAGGTTGAAATCGGTGTTAAACCAAACTGAAACAAAACCTAACCGTGGTCAATTGATAGGAAACGTATCCTAACCGGGGCGTGTCTGGACAGGTTAGGATACGTTGTCGAATAATTTATCAGGGTTAGGTTAACACCGATTTCGACAGGAAAACATGATAGGGAAGCTAATTAAAAAATATATAATATGTTTTTAAAAAACAATAAAAAAAAACTCATCGGCATATGCATAGAATTAGTTAAATTCAATAGGTATGTACTGCACAAACCACTACACTTTTTAATTACTTACAACTAGTATATATTCGTATTTTACGCCGAAAGCTGTAAACATAAAGCTTGTTAAATGCTTGACTGGTGGCACCATCTCTTAATATAATATAATAATAATCTTAAACGGCAACGTTCAACATCAAAAAGTCAGCTGACTATTTCGACCAATAGCAAACGGAATGCAAGTTGTGAACTAGCCGCTCATGTCTCCCAGGGGTAGCGACACCAAACATAACCTCATTTACGAAAAACGCAAATCTGACACTGTCAGGAGCGTAGCTTTTTTTATGTTTAAAAAAATTAAATGGTTTACAAATGTTACGTAAAGAACTGTCCGTCACATCCGGTATATAAATTTTATTGTCCAAATAAACAAACCTAAAAAAACTAAGTTTTTTATGATTTCAAATTTATTAGGACCCTGTGTTAGGACCCACACAGCGAAGGAAACCAAAAATATAGTTTGCATGTTTTATATATATTCTAAAATATAGAAAACTATTATGTTGGGTTTTGTATCATTTAATAAATTTTTTGTGCTCTCTACGGAATAAAGGTGTACATTTAATCCCTTTTTTCATGGGCTAAGGTAGTATTTCTTGTCCCCAGTGATTGAAAGTAATTTCTTTAAAACCATATAGGCAAAATATAGGTTTTTGGATTATTTTATTTTATCATAATACAAAAAACAAAAAGGAATCAAGATATATACACGATACCGATTATTTTGTTCCAGCTTGCCGTAAGCTTACTGTACTTTGCCGATGGCTTGGTTCGTTTTGATCGTTATTGTGACCTTAGGCATAGAATATTGCTTCCATATAAACGAAGCATTTAACTTTCTAGACTTCTCCAGGCTGTAAACCAGGAAACTGTGAAATTTTCGAAATTCTGTTTATTGCAAGAATATGCTTTATTTTCCATCTTCGAGAAATGTAATTCGAACTTTTTCTCGACTAAACTTAATTAGTTTGTTATGAAATAAATAAAAAATTTTCCACATTGTTTGTTATAAGGTCACTCATCGTCAAGCAAGCTTTACCTTGCTTGACGATAAGTGACCTTAGTTTGTTAGCATCTGACTGACTTTTGTCTAATGTAATGCCATGACAACTATCAGTGCCCACTGTTTTTTTATATACGGGGGGTTGACATGCTACAAATACAGTACGGTAAGTGGTTTAATACCTATTTATTTAGTTTATGATTATTATTTTTAGTATATAAAAATAAACCTTGGCATTAAAGTCCCTTTTAGTCACTTAGCAAATTATAGCCCTTCTTCCGGTCGAGCATGAAAATTCCCGCCGTGGTATTAAAAGTAAACACTGCACGCCCCAGGTTTATAATATACCTACTATTATTTTTATTAGTGTTCAAAAAAGAGCGGGCGGCGAAGAAAAGGTCGAAAATACAAAAAGTCGAAAATACAAAAGTTCGAAAGTACAAAAGGTCGAAAATACCAAAGATTGAAAAACAAAAGGTTCAAACAAAGATCGAAAGTAGCTACACTGTAATGATTGCAAAACAAAGTAGAATTAAGAGACACACAGGTACACACACACACTCATAGAAAAGTTTTTAAAAATCAACATCCAATAAAAACTCAAGGTAGCAACACGACGGGTCGCAGAACTTTGTTCGAAAACATTTTCTTAGAACGGAAATTTTTATGAAAACAATTTCTTCTAATGGAAATTTGTTCGAAAACAGTTTTTTTAAACGGAAATTTATTCGAACACCATTTCTTTGAACGGAAATTTGTTTTCGAACGGAAATTTGTACGTAAGTAATAGTTGTTCAGAAACATTTTCTTCGAATAGAAATCATTTTCTTCGAAAGCAAGTTTTTCGATAAAAGACGCTCTAGACCTGGATTTCCAAACCTAACACAATTCATATAGTTTGACTACGGCAAGGTCTTTCTAACATATTTTTTCAAAAAAACCCTGACTTCTTTCCCGGGATCGTAAACATTCTGAAAATTTGTCTACTTTCCTCCTTTTGGAAGGTCGAAATTGGTATTTTCCTAAACTTTGTCAATTGATCGCAAACGTATCCGAACCGGTCCAGATACCTCCTGATGTGCTCAATTAAGAAAGGTTAGAGTAACACCGATTTCAACCTTCCAAAATGAGGACCGGAAAGCTAATTTAGGGAAATTTTTCGACAATCGGTTTCGGTTGGTTCGGTTTGGTTTCACACTCTCTAGGATCCCGGGAAAGAAGTCAGGGAAGTTTTTGTTTCCAAAAATTGTGAGAAAAAAATCCCATTAGTCGAACTATATGAGTTGTGTTAAGTTTGGCAAGCCAGGTCAAATATTTTTTTTTCGAAAAATTTGTTTTCGAAAAAATGTTTTTAAACAAATTTTTATTAAAAAAAAATATTTTCGAACAAATTTCCGTTCAAAGAAAATGTTTTCGAACACATTTCTGTTCGAAGAAAATGATTTCGAAAAATTTCTGTTTGAAGAAATCGTTTTCGAACAATCTTTTGTACTAAAAAAACCACAATACCAAAAACACCCAAAAAATGGGAAAAAAACTTGGAAAATAAATTAAACAGTGCGAAAAATAGCGTATAAACATCGTGATAAAAGTTTCATTTTATCCCTGGATATATTATATACTATTAATAAACTTTTAACATAGAAATGTATTTCTGTCCTGTTTGATTATTTATTACGTATTATTTTTATACAAAAACAGAAATAATATTTAAAAGAAAATGATTTTTAACAATAAATATACCTACAATAAATATTCATAACCCAAAAACTCAAGGAACATATTTTTTATTTCTTAAGCTGTATAAAAACGAGTTCTTTTTAAGTTTTATTAAAACATTTTTCTTTTCTCAGACTGTATAAAAATGAGTATTTTCACGAACGTCTATGGAATTTTGAGTACGGTTTTGACACTCGTGTCGCTACCCCTGGGAGACGCTTGGCTTCCAGGATGCAGTGACCCTAGTATTTCTAATTAGCCTATCCAAAACCTCATGGGCGCAGCCTTCGTGTTAGTGTACGACAGAGACAATTTATTATTTTCTCTATGGTTTACGAAGGCTGTGTCATAGGCCGTCACTGAAGAACAGCAGTTTCTATATGGGAGGACCCCCAGAATAAAAAACTATATACCTGCCTAGCTTTGATAACAAAAGTAAAAAAATAATCGCCACTTCAATAATTTGACCAGGATCACCACATAGTCAGATTTTTCTGGCAGATTTTAAAGAAATAATTTGTCATTCCCTTAAAAATCCGTTCAAATATAACGGTGGCAACAGCGTAGAGCTAATTTTGTAGCGACCCTTCCACGACATGCAGTTAGTCCCTCTTTGTTAATTTTACCGTGAAAAACAAAGAAAGAAAGTAAACTTAGCTGACCTCATAAAGAAAACGAATAGGACTCATAAATTTGAAAGAAATGTGACGAAATGTGACGAAATCTGACATTTCAGTTTGTGTGGTTAATGGGTTTCTGCTTAGAATTTATTTACAATTTTTAAATTAAAAATTTTCAACAAATTACGGGTTTTTAATTAAAAACAAATATTATATCGTGAAGCTACATCTATCAAAAAGTGGGAAATGGCCTTTTAGGTAAGTTTTTAAGTTTAAAAATTGCCTTTTAAACGAGAAATCTTAAGCGCCAGATTATGTCACATTTTTTCAAATTTCGTCAAATTTTTTGAAATGTAAAGAATTGCCCCCTATGGGGGCAATTCTTCAAAATTTGAAATAATTTGAAATAATCTGACGAAATTTGAAACAACAGAATTTAGGTGTAAATCTTGACAACACTGCAATTTCAGCTTTGTGTAAAACGTCTTACACCACACGGTAATGGGCCAACTTAGGAAATTATCAAAACCCCAAAAATTTAAAATATGCGGGAAATTTTAATCTAAACCCTACGTTGAAACTCGGCTACTGATAATCCACAAGTTCTTGATAAATTGTATTTTTCCGAACACCTCATCATACAACGGTTTTTCTATCTGGCAAATTTGACAACTGTCAGCCAAAGATCACCAAGGGGACTGTGAAACCAATAGAGGTACCGTTCACAAGTTGGATTCACTTTTTAAATATGTTGTTAAAATATTTTTACGAAAAACTCTTACAACGTAACGTGCAAGGTGGTACCTAAGGGGGGATCAATCTCCCCCCGATATTTTTAGGAATAAAAAGTGATCAAACATTTAGTAGTGATAATAATAGTAGAGATATGGATAATTCGCATTTTTTTACGGCGGAATTGATTCTGATTTTTGAGATTTTTGCTTATAATAGCTGAAAACATGCTCAAACTAAAGTTTGGTTAAGTATTTTGTTTTCTAAAAAATTTAAATCTTAAAGGTATTTTTTTATACCTAAATGCATGGAGAGTGGAAAAAAATTTTGTTTTCTAAATCTCATAATTTTATTCATAAACATTTGTGTGTTTTAAATAATATTACTTGACGTGACTGCAAAATCAATCCAAGATTTGAGCAGCTGCTAAAAAATTGTTTTTCTTTGTCGTGTTTTTGAACTTGATTTTAAAATAAATTTAAACGAAAAAGGATGCTTGGCTGAATTATTTTTTAGCCACTCATAGGTAGGAAGGCTATTGGGGACCGTAAAAAAAAACCTTTTTATTTTTGCTCAAAATAAGTTTGGGCCAAAAAAATCAAAATGGCTGTCTGTCTTTATTCATAGTTCTTTTAAAAATAAAACCAAATAATTTAAATAATTAGGCACTTTGTCTGCAAGTTTAATGAAAATGTTTACTTGGTTTTATTTTTATATAAAAAGACAGAAAATAAAACCTAACCAGATCGGGTTAGATTGGTATACGAAATAAAAAAAAAAGTAAACCTAATCCGGTTGGGTAATTATAATTTCAAAAAAACTAACTTGACCAGATCAGGTTAGTTTGTTTTGTATAATAACCTAACCAGGTCAGGTTTAAAATCTAACCTGACCTGGTTAGGTGAAAATTATAAAAAAAAAACTAACCGTTTCTAGTTACTTAATTACACTGAATCTAACCTGACCAGATCGTAATATGTTATTAGGTTTTATTTCGCATTTCGATATATTTTTTTTGACATTTTGTAATTTCGATATTTTGTAATTTCGACATTTTGTAATTCCACATTCTAAAAATAAAGTGAGGTTGGGTTGGTGCATAGAGAATTTGTCTCTGGGTTGGTGGCAGGGTCGAATGAAACGTGCCATAAATTGTGGTAAAATAGCCTGCCTTTGTTTGTGAAAGGGATCCGTTCACAAATTAAGTGAAAGAGACAAGTTAGTTTCTTCTTGTATATAAATATAGGTACTTACCTAACCAGGTCAGGTTAGGTTTTAAAGTATATTACAAAAAAAAGGCACCTGATCTGGTCAGATTAGTTTCTATTAATATATCTAATAACCCAAGCTTTCGACATTCTGGACTTTCAACATTTTGTAATTCTTCTTCATTCGCACACACAGTTTCCAATAGAATCTACATTTATTTTTATTTTAATATTTATTTTTATCCTTATAAACCCAACAGTAACGTCTTTTAGACGAAAATTGTTCGTAGCACCCCTGTAATCTTCCGCCGGCGGCGACTGTAGCAAGTATTTCTGTTTACCCTATCCAAAACCTCATGGGCCATCACTGAAGAACAGCAGTTTCTATATGGGAGGACCCCCCAGAATAAAAAACTATATACGTGCCTAGCTTTGATAAGAAAAGTAAAAAAATAATCACCACTTCAATAATTTGACCAGTATCCCACTTAGTCAGATTTTTCTGGCAGATTTTAAAGAAATAATTTCACATTCCCTTAAAAATCCGTTCAAATATAGCGGTGGCAACAGCGTAGAGCTAATTTTGTAGCGACCCTTCCACGACATGCAGTTAGTCCCTCTTTGTTAATTTTACCGTGAAAAGCAAAGAAAGAAAGTAAACTGAGCTGACCTCATAAAGAAAACGAATAGGACTCATAAATTTGAAAGAAATGTGACGAAATGTGACGAAATGTGACGAAATCTGACATTTCAGTTTGTGTGGTTAATGGTCTGCTTTGAATTTATTTACAATTTTTAAATTAAAAATGTTTAATAAATTAGGCGTTTTTAATTAAAAAAATATATTATATCGTGAAGCTACATCTATCAAAAAGTGGGAAATGGCCTTTTAGGTAAGTTTTTAAGTTTAAAATTGCCTTTTAAACGAGAAATCTTAAGCGCCAGATTATGTCACATTTTTTCAAATTTCGTCAAATTTTTTGAAATGTAAAGAATTGACCCCTATAAGTCAAAAATACCACAAATGTAAATTTTAGTACTCGTGATTAAAAAAACAAAAAATTTCCGTGTCTAAACGGGTACAGAAAGGTTTTGCTACTTTTGTATTTTTCTGTGGGCATCTTGAACGCTGTACACCCATTAAGGTACCTGATAGTGCAGGCGCTAGAGGTAGTTGAGTATGCAAAATTTGAGGACCGTAGTTTGACAATGGATTCTAGCTGAGAATGGGTCTCAGATTAACGATCCGAATGTTGCCGGGCTAGTTTTTGGTCCAATATTTTTTATCCCCCCTCTTCTTACAGTCGTGTTCGAATTTATGAAAATTTAACTAAGTTGGCGCCCTAAACCCACAATGACTGAAAAACTTCCACTAACCCCACAGAGCTTGGAATCTTTAGATTTTTGTCGAATTTTCTCAGGGGTACAACAAAATCGGATAAAATATGTTTTTTAACTTTTTTACATTACCACATTAAACACCGCACAATGGGTTATATGAGGAGGCTAGCACGACATTATGCTTTTTAAATTATGATAACCACCACACCAAAACCACCCAACTGTATTGTAGATAGTCCAGTTAATAAAAAAAATGGAAATGAAAAAAACAGCATAATGTATTTCTCTGTAACAGAGCCCTAAATTTGAAAAATATTTTGGGAAAAAGTTAATGTATTTTTAAATAAAAAAAAATGACAACACAAACAACACTTTTTGGGTATATGGGTACCAAGTGGGTATAACCAATAACTGCACTTTCGAAAACTACAAGTTATTTCCTAATTCATTTTCATCTCTATTTTTCTTTGTAAATCCTGCAGAAACAAGCTTAGCAAGGCTTAGTAAAATCCCCGCCAGAATATTAGAGTAGTAATATTTTTCCCTAAGAAGCTTAGTTTTTAAGAAAATTTGAGAAAAATATAAAAAAATTAGGTTTTGGGGGGTCTGGAGGGTTTTTGCAGAATTTAAAAAACTAATATAATTTTATTTTTGGGTGAGATTTTACACATTTTTGATGCATTTTTGTCATTGTGGCTTTAGGGCGTCAACTTAGTTAAAGCTTCAGAAATTCGAACACAACTATAAGTGAAGGGGGTATAAAAAAATTGGACCAAAAACTGGTCTGGCAACATCCGGGTCATTAATCTGTGACCTATTATCAGCGAGAATCCATTGTCAAACTGTTGTCCTTATAATATTTTGCATACTCAACTTCCTCTAGCGCCTGCACACAATGAGCCACCATTGTAAAGGTAGACAAATACAAAATAAACGCAGAAATGAAACAGAAGACAGGCAGATGAAATATTTAACAGTACCTGTTGCCGTGATATAATTTTTCCCTTAGGTCGGGTCAGCTAATTGCGTTTTACCGCCTTTGCGATATTATATGTCGGTCAGCGGGCGGACAGCGGGGTTTTAAGCAAAAAATACAACAAACGTAAATTTTA
Organism: Aspidapion aeneum; assembly: GCA_963576565.1. NCBI lineage: Eukaryota > Metazoa > Arthropoda > Insecta > Coleoptera > Brentidae > Aspidapion > Aspidapion aeneum. Next base: position 41,804,826 of record OY755047.1, on the reverse strand, counting down.
GTACCTGCCACTGCTATGATTACCTAGTTTATAAAGAAAGGAAAAACTGCAAAAACACGCATACTTTAATATAGCCCTAAAAGTCCCTATTAAGGTCAGATAAAAACCATGTTTAATGGATAACAATCTTCCTACTTTTGACGTATTGTTGTTTAGCGTGTTATTGACTAAAGTCATCTGTCAATAACAAATATAAGTTTTAAAATGAACGCAAAGTTAGCATTACAGACAGAAGGGATTCATGTGTTTTGCACTGTATAAAATCAGGAGTATCTGCTGAACACAGGCATCAAACATAAAGTTAGCATCAGAGGCAGAAGGGACTCTTTTGGTATCCACTTAAAAAAACCAGGAATATCTGCTGAACACAGACAACTACCTACTTAATATATTCATCTACATAATATTCCAATACTTCCGGTTACCTATTTACACAATGAGTGGATTTTGAAGCAAATATTATAAAATAGAAATACCACAACGACAGAGAAAAATCCAGAGGTCTCTGATTTATAAGTCCCGCACGTGGTCCGCGTGAAAGGCAAACTTATTATCATATAGTATGTGCTTGATATTGCTATTTCGTAATGTGTACTTCATAAAATGTAAGTTGGTGTTGGAGTATTATGTGTATGAATATGAAAATGACCTATATGTTAAATTAGAAGCCGACAAATAACCGCAGAAATGAAACAGAAGATAGGCAGATGAAATATTTAACAGTTGCCGTGACATAATTTTCCCTTAGGTCGGGTCAATGCTAATTGCGTTTTACCGTCTTTGCGACAATACATGTCGGTCAGCGGGGTTTTGAGCAAAAAATACAACAAACCTAAATTTTAGTACCTGCCACTGCTATGATTACCTACTTTATAAAGAAAGGAAAACTGCAAAAACACGCATACTTTAATATAGTCCTAAAAGTCTCTATTAAGGTCAGATAAAAACCATGTTTAATGGATAACAATCTTCCTACTTTTGACGTATTGTTTTTTAGCCAAAAAAAGGCGATGTTGAACATGCGCATGGATGGATGGCATAAATAAGCCCAACTAATAAAACGTTAGTGAAAGAAAAACTGCAAAAACAATAGGTTTGGGGGAAGCTTAACCGCTGAGTATACAGCTAAAATTTTGGGATTAATTGTTTTAACATTAAGTTTTTGAAAAAATAATTGTGCAAGCTGTGCTTGACAATTACACTTGCTTAACTCGACTTGGTTAAGCAGCGGGATGTTAGCCCGCGGATAGAAAAAACGCTAAATGCAGTGGACTGTAAATATTTTAATTATCTACACCTGAAAGTGCTCGAATTTTGTGTACTGAAGCATAGAACTAGAAACTTCAACCCTTCAGCTACGTGGTGACATCATTAGATCCATTCGGGGGCCCCTTGGAAGTGAAGAATTTGGCTGCAAAGGAGGTGAGTGCACTTATCTGATTACCGTTGTGTGGTTCCAACAATTTTACCTATGGACGTCTGATTATTTCGTAATTCATATCAATACATTTATGTTTGCTCGCGATATCATTAATTAAAATATTTACAGTCCACTGCATTTAGCGTTTTCTATCCGCGGGCTAACATAAAGTGCTCCTTCGACCGAATTATTTTAAATAATAGATCCATACGACGGTATTAATAATTATTTACCTAATCTGTGGCCAAGCCAAACAACGGCCTTGAATTTTCGCACGCATTGTATTTGAATCGACAAAGTTGTCCGTGCGGTTCACATGCCTTTCGCGTGCTCGATTCAGTAAACAAAGCGAAGGAACCACAAAACAAAACAAACAAAAACATTTCTCATTTATATGTTAGGGTGTTTCATATCATTTCGATATTTAAAACAATTTTCATCAATTGCGATAAATTAGTGCATATTTTCGACAATTCGTCATTTTTCTATTTCAGAAGCATTAATTTAGCGTCAATTGTATATTTACCGACAATTTCGTCATTTCAAAGGTAAAATCATGTCTGTCAAAAAAGCCGTACAAAAACGCAAGGGTTTTTTATCTGCGATCACCGAGTGTTATGTGTTGTCGCAGACTGCGGAAAAAGATGAAAGAGCGAGAAACGAGTTTCAAGTGAGGTATGCCGATTTGGATGAAACCTTCGATAAATGCATGCTGGCGCATAATGACGTCATTATGTTGCTAGACGACTCGGACGATGAGGAATTTAAAACGCAGGATGCGATCCTTTCAGAAGCTCGTAAATATTTTTATGCGTGTAAGGGGGTTTACTCTAAAATATTTCCGGTTGAGGCCCCATCTTTTTCGGGATCATATGTTCGACAAAACGAATCTGAAACTCCAAAACTCAAAGAGTTAGGTATTCCCATATTTCGAGGTGATAAAAAATTATGGCCAAGCTTTTTCGATCTTTTTAATAACATTATAGATCAAAATCAAAGTCTAAGTAACGTTCGAAAACTTCAATATTTATTTTCATATCTCGAGGATGAGCCTTTAAAATTGATATCAGGGATTAGCTTATCTGATCAAAATTATAAAATTGCTTATGACAAATTAGTCAATAGATATCAAAACAAGCGAGACCTCGCAAATGATGCTTTAAGCTCAATTATGAACTCCACCTTAAAAAACGAGTCAGCTAAAGAATTGCGTAATTTAATTGACACCTTTTCTGAATCCCTAGAAATTTTAAAATCACTTAGCTTTGACGTTGACAGTTGGGACTTTATTATTTTTTTCATTTTATTAGAAAAATTGGATATTCCAACGCGTTCAAATTTCGAAATGAGTCACGCCAATACTAATAACGAAATTCCCACTTTTCAGTCACTTTTTCAATTTCTAGAAAAAAGATGTAAAGTTTTGGAATCACTTCCTCAATCAACAGCACCCAAAAAGGTGCCTATATATCAAAAATCAAATTCAATGCAAAATCAGTCTGGGCAAAAGCCTACCTATCAAAATTCAAATTCTATGCGAAATCAGTTTGGGCAAAAGCCTACCTATAAATCATCCAATTCGCCTTTTATAGGACTGGCTGGCACCTCAGCTAATTCAAGTACGGGAATAAAATGTTTCCGGTGTAATCAAGGTCACGTGCTTTCGAAATGTCAAACATTTCTTGATCTCTCACCTATCGATCGCCTATCTTTCGTCAAACAGAAAAAATTATGTCTAGCGTGTTTTCATCCCTTGCATAATGTAGATACGTGCAAATCAAAATATTCATGCAGGACTTGCAATAGTAAAAGGCACCACACTTTAACTCATATCTTAGAAACTAATCAAGAGTCTGGAAGCCAAGATACTAGTCCTGTCATTCACACACCACCTGTCAATAATCTTCATGTGTCATTAAATGCTTCAGGACCTTCAGGTACCTTTCTTTTATGCACCGCCATAATAGATGTTATGGACGGTTGCGGAAATTTTCAACCTGTAAGGGCACTGCTTGATTCTGGATCACAGACAGGATTCATCAGTGAAAAGTGTATTCAGCGTCTTAATCTTCCTAGGCGAAGTTACACCACTGAAATATTCGGATTAAATCAGATGTCTTCTTTTACTTCCAAAGGGCTCGTTCAATGTCACATTAAGCCACAAGGACAAGTCACTCCTTTACTTAATTTCGAAGCAATTGTTGTTCCACAACTATGTTCCAATATGCCTACATTCTCTTTGAACGATAATCAGTGGAAACACTTGGGAAACCTTAAACTTGCCGACCCATCTTATTTCAAATCTAGACCTGTGGACCTGGTTATTGGTTGCGAGCTATTCGCACAGATATTCAAGGAGGGCAGGGTTCTTGGACAGGTAGGGCAGCTTCAGCCCTTGAAACTATTTTTGGCTGGGTCGTCATGGGAAAGGTTGACGAAGTAGGTAGTCTTACGGAACGAACCAGTTGTTCTTTAACGAGTCATTCACCTCCTTTAGAGGTCATTCTCCCTAGGTTTTGGGAAATCGAACATTTGCCTAAAAAACAAATCTTATCAAAGGAAGAAAAACAGGCAGAATCAATTTTTACTGCTAGTGTAGTACGGCAACCGAGCGGTAGATTCATGGTAGATCTTCCGTTTAAAGACAAAATAAACCCTGACCTAGGAAATACTTATCCGCAAGCTTATCGTAGATTTTTACTTCTAGAAAATAGATTAATCAAAAATCCTGATCTGTACACTGCCTATTCAAGTTTCATGCAAGACTATATCGATTCTAATCATATGAGTTTAGTTTTATCTAGTCAACCAAAGGTCGACGTATCGTGTTTTTTAGCACACCATTGCGTATTAAAGCCGGAAAGCTTGAGTACAAAATTAAGGGTAGTCTGGGATTGTTCAGCAGTCATCCCAAAAAATATTAGTCTCAATGACACATTGTTATCTGGACCGAAACTTCAAAAAGATATTGCTTATTTACTCCTTACGTTTCGTCTTAATCCTATTGCCTACATTGCTGACATCAAACAGATGTTCCGTCAAGTCCTTATCAATCCTTCTCACCGTCCTTATCAAAGGATGTTGTGGAGGTTTTCTCCACAGGACCCACTTTCAGTGTGGGAACTTTCTACAGTCACTTTTGGCATGACATGCTCACCTTTTCTAGCCATGCGTACCTTAAATGAGCTGGCAAAGAGAGAAAAGGAACGTTTTCCTATGGCTAGTACTGTTTTAAAAACGTCAATCTATATCGACGATATCTTGGGAACTAGCCCTTCGCTTTCTGAAGCTCTCTCCCTTCAAACAGAACTCAATGATTTGTTGAAGTCGGGAGGATTTGAACTTAAAAAATGGGCAAGCAATTGTCCTGAGTTATTGGCAACATTGCCAGAGTCCGATCGTCAAATGCCTCTCTCTTTCGACAAGGAGGAACCCCACTTTATCAAAGTTTTAGGACTTCAATGGCATCCAAAAAACGACATTTTTTCTTATCAATGCCGAATGAAGGACAAACCCCCAACCAAACGTTCTATTTTATCTATCATAGGGACAATCTTCGATCCCTTAGGTTTTCTTTGTCCCTTGTTGCTACAAGTAAAATTTATTTTGCAACAGTTGTGGATATCGAAAATAGGCTGGGACGAAGAACCAGATTCTTCTATCATCGACTCTTGGAACAAACTTCGTTCTGAATTCCCGCTTCTTTCCAATTTTCAATTACCCCGACAAATCAAACTGTCAAAAACCAATACCTGTCAAATCATCGGCTTCTGTGACGCTTCAATTCGAGGCTACGCAGGCGTCGTATATTTTCGTGTAGAAGAGGAAAACAATATATCTGTTTCTCTCATATCTGCAAAATCTAGGGTCGCGCCTATAAAGTCACAAACTTTGGCTAGGCTAGAACTCCTAAGCGCATTTCTTTTAAGCGAATTAATTGACTTCGTTTTATCTAGCTATGAAGGAAAAATAACTTTTACAAATATCGTTACTTTCTGCGATTCGCAAGTCGTATTGCACTGGCTTTCATCCCCTCCTAATCGTTGGCAAACCTTTGTTGGAAATCGAGTCAGTAGAATCCAAGAAATCATTCCCTCAAACTCATGGCGCTACATTCCTTGTGCTTTAAATGCAGCCGATATTGCGTCACGAGGGGCCACCCCTTCACAGCTCATGTCACATGACATGTGGTGGAACGCACCGTCGTTTTTGTGGTCTCCCGAAAACGAATGGCCCGATTTTCATAAATCAAAAATGCCGATTGATTTCGGAGATATTAATCTGGAGGAAAAGCCAAAAGTCTGTTGCAATGCGATAATTGATGTCAACTTCTTAGATCAGCTTCTTATCAAATATTCCTCTATATCAAAAATTCAACGTATCATTTGTTATGTCCTTCGAATAGTTAACCTTTTTCAAAACCATTCCTATCAAAAACCCACTAAGCCGCCGGACCAAAAAGTTATTTTTGAGAATATTGTTTTTCCTACCACCGGTGAGATGCAGGGTGCGTTACACCTTCTTATCAAACGCGTGCAAGGTTCTTGTTTTTCTGAGCTTTTTTCCGCGTTATCTAAGGATAAACCAATACCGAAACCTTTGCGAAAACTTTCACCTTTTCTTGATGAGAATAATATCATTAGAGTCGTTGGCAGATTGCAAAAATCTGACCTTTTGTCTTATTCTGCAAAACACCCCGTCTTACTTTCGAGTGACCATCGTTTAACTACTCTTCTTATCGAGTCCGCTCATCGACAATATCTTCATCCTGGGTTTAAAACATTACATAATCTGCTTTTACAGCAATTTTGGATATTATCTGCCAGACGGGCAATTCAAAGAACCATATCGAAGTGCTTGCAATGTTTTAGAAACAACCCTAAACCCTATAGACCGCCCATAATGAGTTCACTTCCCGCTCATCGAATCAATCAACTAAAACCTTTTTCGAGTGTAGCTATCGACTTTTGTGGACCTTTCTTTGTGATTCCTCATCGTTACCGTGGTTGTAAAGCTTTCAAATCGTATGTCTGTGTGTTTGTCTGTACGGCCACACATTGCGTGCATTTGGAATTAACCATGGAACTGTCCACCGAAGGGTTCGTAGGTGCATTCCATCGATTCATTTCCAGACGCGGAAGCGTGACGCAATGCTGGTCAGATCAAGGCAGTAATTTTATAGGGTTTCGTAACCAATTACTGGATTACGCAAGAAGTGCTGCCACCAGACTTTCTATTCGTTGGCATCTGGGACCTCCTCTCAGTCCACATTTCAATGGCCTGGCAGAAGCTGGCGTTAAAAGTTTTAAAACTCACTTTGTACGAGTTGTCGGCGACCAGAAGTTGTCTATCATGGAGATGTCCACCCTTACCTGTCGCATAGAAGCCGTACTGAATAGTCGCCCTTTATCTCCTGCCTCTTCAGACCCACACGATCTTCAACCTCTTACCCCTGGACATTTTTTGACACTTGAACCCCTTAATTCAGAAATTCCGGAGTCAGATTTGTCCGAGGTTCCCCTAAATCGGCTCTCGAGATGGCAACTAATCCAAAAACTACATAATGATTTTTGGAAACGGTATTCTATAGAGTATTTGCATACGCTACAACAGCGACACAAGTGGACTGATTTGTCCCCAAATATCAAATTAAATGATTTGGTTATCATAACAAGTGATCACATTCAAACGCCTTTGAAATGGCCGGTCGGTCGGGTCATCGAACTGCATCCCGGCGGGGACGGTCAGGTGCGTGTTGCGACGGTAAAAACGGTTACCGGTGTTTATAAGCGGCCAGTTGTAAAACTGTGCCTCTTGCCAAATTAAAAGTAATTTTAATTTTCTACCTTTTACCGGGTATTACAATAGGTTTTTTTATTTTTAATATTTTGAATTTTTTGTTTGTTTGTTTTGCCTTTTTTCGGGATTTCGTTATATCTAAATAAACTTACGATACTTATCTGTTTTCATTCATTTATATTTATCGGTCGATTCTTTTTCTTATATCTATATCTGTCCGGTTGAGATTCTAAATTTGTGTGTTTTGGAGGGCAGTTAGCTTTATGTTAGCCCGCCTTTTTCTCTAGGCGATTGACAAGGATCTCACTGGTTGTTGGTGCGCATGTCCAAATACGCGGAATGCGCTTTGTCCTTCATACAGTTGTGTGTTTTTAAAAATATATATAAACAACCGCGAAATTTAGCGGGAGCTAACAGCGGGATTAAAGTAAAAAGTTTACTGCCAGGGAGCAGCCTCACTCCCTGCAATGACCAAGAAGGCTTATGGTACAGTAAACTTAAGTAGTTATGGTGAGAACAACTGTCAAATGTTGAATCTGCTTTATTGAGTAGTAGTAGTAGTAGTAGTAGTAGTAGTAGTAGTAGGGGGGTTGACCCGCAGGTCTGACAAGTAGGCCAGAGTAGGCCCTTTTTGCCATGCCCCAAGTCTGTCCCTTAACCCACTCTCTGCACTTCCCTTTGATGGTCGGGTAAAACGCCCTCATTGGGCCTTCCTGTTCTCTTTACAAAGTCCAGTAAGTCTGCCCATTTGAGCATGTGCAGTTCTTCCTCGCTCAGAGTTGGCGCTCCGAGTGCCTGTTGTCTCATCCTTGCGTAGGCCTCGCATTCTGCCACGAAGTGTCTTGATGTCTCTGCTTCCTGTCCACAGGCTGGGCAGATAGGGTCATTCTCGACTCCTATACGTGTCATGTGCCTCCTCAACCGGTTATGTCTTTTCGTGTCCGTCCCAGCATCCATCTAATTCTGGTCGCATTTGGACGGTCTACGAATTTTCTGGTCTGTCTGTAACCCGTTCCTGTTTCCCAGGATTTATTTATTTATATAGCTTTATTAAGGTAAATCCTCTCTTTTTATATTAACAAATTGTTATGGTTCATGAGAAATTATAAAATATAAAATTCAATATTTCGTGTTGATTTATAAACTAAATAATTTATATAATTTAAATAGGTAAACTTGAGAAGGTTAGTTTATGTTATTAAAACCTAATTTGTTATTATAAATAATAAATTTAATTAAAAATAAAGATTTATGAAAATTGGTAAAAAAAGAAAATCTGTTTAATTTTGTAATTAAACATTTTCCCCTCTCTCCAGAACGGGTGACTGTAGGGACCACCTTATAAGGTGGGTCAGTTTCTTAAAACTGCTGACAATGAATCTAGGCATCGGTTGTGTTTGGATTTTGCGGTCATCGTACGTCGTCGAACTTTTCGCTCTGGCGACAAATTGTTTCTGTTGCAAAATATGATCTATTGTTATTGTTGTTATTTCCTTACGTAAATTGGGAGGCAAGAATTTAAAAATGTTTTGTTGTTTATTTACAATGGCAAAATGTTTATGACTTATTTGCCATTGTCCTTCCGCCTTCTCAGTAAATTTGATTTGGAATGTTTTTTCTTTTGGGTTGTCTTTTTAATAACTATTCCTGCTACTTGTTTTAAACTTTTCTTCTTTTTAGTATGTCTTCTTGACTTTTGGTTATTCTTGGACTTGCTTTTTATTCTGAAGGTATTTCTGGTTAAGCACTGGATAGGCACCAATTTTCTTTTTGGCTTTAAATTGAGGACTTCTGCTGACTGTATGTTTGGTTTTTTAACTTTGCTATTTAATTTGATATGCTGGATTTTGTTTCTGTTCTTCTAGAGTTTGTTGTTCTTTGCTCACTTCTTTCGTAACCAAGATTACTGGAGGTATCTTCTGATATACATGATCTGGGTAATATTTTAAATTCTCTTCTTTTTAAGTTTGTTCAGTTTGAATAAAGTTGCTTATTTTATGGTTTGTATTTGTTTCTTTGCTTACTTCTTTCTTCTTAAGTGTATACATTTCTTTTTTTAAAAATTGAAAAAAGTCTTCTAGTGTGGGGATTTTGTTTTCAAACGCTTGAAACCATCTATGGTATGACTTTTCTACTTCAGATCTCAATTTCTTTGACAATACTTTCATCAATGGTAGGTCCCAAGTTTCTGTATTTTGCCCAGAGATTTGAATGTCTCTAAGGCACTGACGGCTCATCTCATAAAGCTGTAGTAATTCTTTAACTGTTTCTTCATCCATACTTGGGATGTCTCGGATATCATCTAAATGATCCATAATGACGTTTGGAATGTGAAAATTTCATTGTACTTAAAATCAGTTGATGGGCTCTTGTTCAACTCTTCAATTCTTTCAATTAAGTACTGAAGAACTTCTTTCAATGTAGGCATTCTGCTTAGTTCGTTGTTTACCCATTCATGGTGTAAAATGTGCGTCTCGACATCTCATTTCTGGTAAATTATGTTTATGATTATTGGCTCCCAATTAAATTTAATCGCTTGTGAAAATTCAAGTACATCTTTGGCATGCAGTAGGAGCTTTTTTAGTTCTTGTGCTGGCGCATACTCCATTATATGTATGTCTAGAAGGCAATCTAGAAAGTGTGAGCCCATTTTGTATCTTCTTAGCTGTCTTTCTAGCAATATTCTTTCTAGATTTTTTCCTATCATTGTGGTCGATTGGCTCTTGTACTAATGATTTTTTTGTTTATGTTGGTGTTAGCCTGTTAATTATGAAGGTTGCGTAGCGGCTTCGGACAGGATAAGTGTACGGACGGTGGTACGGGCAGGTGGACGGCTTTTTAACGCTTGTACAATGGACGAACTTTCTCGTGGAAGGTCGCTCTGGTTGAAGCTCTCTTGCGTAGTGGCTTTGGACAGGACAAGTGTACGGAGAGTCGTACGGGCAGGTGGACGGTTTTTCGACGCTTGTAGAATGGATTGACTTTCACGTGGAAGGTCGCTCTGGTTAAAGCTCTCTTGAGTAGTAGCTTCGGAGAGGACAAGTGTACGGACAGTGGTACGGGCAGGTGGACGGCTTTTTAACGCTTGTACAATGGACGAACTTTCTCGTGGAAGGTCGCTCTGGTTGAAGCTCTCTTGCGTAGTGGCTTTGGACAGGACAAGTGTACGGAGAGTCGTACGGGCAGGTGGACGGTTTTTCGACGCTTGTAGAATGGATTGACTTTCACGTGGAAGGTCGCTCTGGTTAAAGCTCTCTTGAGTAGTAGCTTCGGACAGGACAAGTGTACGGACAGTGGTACGGGCAGGTGGACGGCTTTTTAACGCTTGTACAATGGACGAACTTTCTCGTGGAAGGTCGCTCTGGTTGAAGCTCTCTTGCGTAGTGGCTTTGGACAGGACAAGTGTACGGAGAGTCGTACGGGCAGGTGGACGGTTTTTCGACGCTTGTAGAATGGATTGACTTTCACGTGGAAGGTCGCTCTGATTGAAACTCTCTTGAGTAGTAGCTTCGGACAGGACAAGTGTACCGACAGTCGTACGGGCAGGTGGACGGTTTTTTGACGATTGTAGAATGGACGGACTTTCTCATGGAATGTCGCTCTAGTGGACGGTTGAAGCTGTCTTGTGTAGTGGCTTCGGACAGGACAAGTGTACAGAGAGTCGTACGGGTAGGTGGACGGTTTTTCGACGCTTGTAGAATGGATGGACTTTCAAGTGGAAGGTCGCTCTGGTTGAAGCTCTCTTGAGTAGTAGCTTCCGACAGGACAAGTGTATGGACAGTCGTACGGGCAGATGGACGGTTTTGCGACTCTTGTAGAATGGATGGACTTTCTCGTGGAAGGTCGCTCTGATTGAAGCTCTCTTGAGTAGAACCTTCGGACAGGACAAGGGAAGGTCGCTCTGGTTGAAGCTCTCTTGCGTAGTGGCTTCGGACAGGACAAGTGTACGGACAGTCGTACGGGCAGGTGGACGGACTTTCTCGTAGAAGGTCACTCTGGTTGAAGCTCTCTTACGTAGTGGCTTCGGGCAGGACAAGTGTACGGACAGTCGTACGGGCAGGTGGTCGGACTTTCTCGTGAAAAGTCGCTTTGGTTGAAGCTCTCTTGCGTAGTGGCTTCGGACAGGACAAGTGTACTGGCAGGTGGACGGTTGGGCTGTAGTGGTGTTCTTCTTACGGGCGTCGGCGGCGGTTTCTTTGTTCGAAGGACCAATGTGCTTGATGTAGGCGGACTGCTAGGTTCGAAGGAGCAATGTGCTTGATCCGGCTCGAAGGACCAATGTGCTTGATCCGGCTGGAAGGACCAATGTGCAAGCTATGCTTGACAATTACACTTGCTTAACTCGGCTTGGTTAAGCAGCGGGATTAAAGAAAAAAGTTTACTGCCAGGGAGCAGCCTCACTCCCTGCAATGACCAAGAAGGCTTATGGTACAGTAAACTAAGTAGGTATAGTGAGAACAACTATCAAATGTAGAATCTGCTTTATTGAGATAAATCCTCTTTTTTTATATTCAAAAATTGTTATGGTTCGTGATAAATTATAAAATATAAAATTCCATATAATGTATTGTTTTATAAACTAAATAGTTTATATAATTTAAATAGGTAAACTTGAGAAGGTTAGTTTATGTTATTAAAACCTAATTTCTCGAGATCACCTGTGTTTAAATAATAACTAAATTTGGATTTACTTAAAATATTAAAAAAAGAAATTCTGTTTAATTTTGTAATTAAACAATAATTGATGCTTGAAATAATCTGTTTAGACATTTGGACAAGTGTGGTATTTTTTTGCATTTATTTACTCACAATATATTTTTAAAAGCTTTTCTTGTCGATACTAGATTAACTGGATGCAGTTTTACACTATCGATGACCTTAAAAAATTTGGAGACAAATAAAAATGCTGTAAATACTTATACAGGGTTTAATTTTAATGATTTTGCATCAAACCCCTTTGTTTTTAGATACACCATATTAAAACTAACACATTCTTTTTGATTTTTTGACATAACTTTGTTAGCAATGACAACAGACAATCGAAATTTTATTATTTAATATTAGAATTATGCATAACAATAAAGGTAATGATCGAGTGTTAAAATATTTTTTAAAAAATTCAAAATTAGTTTAAAAAAATCTGTTTTTTTGATGAATATTTTACTTTATTATTAAAGTATATATTTGTACAAAAAACTATTTCGATCCTACTTAGTAAATTTAATAGCTCATAAAAAAAATAATTCCAAAATTGACAAATTGATACCTATTCCAGAAATCTCCTTCACGTATAATTTTTAAGAAAAACGCAATAAATCAATTTTTACCATAATGAATCACAAAATATTTCGATTTTGTTAATTTTTATCATTTTTAAAATTTAAAGTTTTTCCCCACTCTCTCAACAAACTTAAAAATGCTATAACATAGAAACAAAAAACTTTTGCCAATAGTTGTTTGAACTTTTTGTCTATTTTTTACATTTTCTTTTACTCAATAAAGTTGGTGCATAATTTAAATTACACCCTGTATAATAAGATAAGTTATTGAGGCAAATTTTTTCTTTCCAATAATACAGGAAATTGACAACGGACATCTGGGTTTATCCTTTTTGGATGTTTTTATTAAGGAAACCTTAGTAAAATACGGTTTATTTAAATAAATACGACATTTCCCTTATTCTGCTTTATCCTAAAAAATCAAAAAAATACCGTCAATTTTATTTGCAAGGTTACTTATTTTAAAACTATTTTTTTTTCTTAAACTTTTTAAGAAGGGAGTTAGGCGTAACAGAAATTGTAGAGATGCCTCGTATTTACGAAAAGATAAGTTAAGGATAGATATAGATAGATATACCTAGAGACCCTGTATGTATGATATATTTGGGTACGTTCAGATTGAAACGTCGGGCGAGACGTCTTGCCGAGCGAATGACGTCCTGGGTAAATCGCCGGACGTCTTGCCTTTGTGAACGGTATGGATGTAATAAACATAACCTTAAAATATATTTTTTTCTCAAAATTATTGATAAATTTGTTACAGTTTATTTTGGAGTACCCGACTTTTGGTGGCTGACAGAGTTTTCTTATAGACAAATAAAGTTTTGTTTTAGATTTAAAAGTTGTGTTTTCTGTAAATTTATTTTCTTTGTTGTACAAGCAATACAGGTTTTAAGTTCCTCTGCTCAAAACTTTCAAAGGAAATAAATAAATTTGAAAATTAATAGTTATATGTACATACATGTGCAATATAATATAATAGCGTATGACAATGAGAATGCAAAAGAAAACAAATTCTCAAAGTGTTTGCTGGGGCGTTGAGAGATCTTCAATTACATCATATCAAACCTCTTTATATGGTTACATTATCTACTATTAAATAAAGAATACAAATATACATCGTTTAAATGTCTTTTATTTTAATTTGCAAGGACAAAGTAATATCTAGGTATAATATTATTTATATTCCTATAACAATTTGTCCAAATAAAAATCCATTCTCTACATTCTCCTAAGTAGAAACTGTTTAGTCAAAATGAAATTCTGTAAAGGTCCATTTGCATCTGAAAGAGTGTTTTCCTAAAAGGAGTGCCGCCGCAAGAGGATTCTGCTTGAAAAACTGCTTAATACTCTAAAAACAACTTACACTGCCAAGGGGTGCTCCGAAGGCAATCGTCTTCATTGCATGGCGCGATGTGAAACCTGTAACCAATACAGTTTTGAGGGTCGATTTACACAGCAACATAACAAAAAATGGAATTTTAGGGTTAATTTTGGTGTTTTCGTTTTTTTTTTCTGGCAGCTGATTATGGTAAAATGGAGCTTTAAAACAAGGCAATAACTTTATCCATTGTGCTATGTTACTATGGGTAAACCATCATGGATACCCTAGCAAAAATCCCACAAAGAAAAATACTCTGTCAATCTATATCTAAGCTTATACTAGGTACTATAGTTATAGTGTGCGTGTGAGCTAATATAACTAAAAACTGAAATATATTACCTTTCGTTTGATACCACACAAGCCATGTTTTGACTTAAACTCTAATTTTTGAAATCTACCTTCACTATTTTTTTTTTCAAAAAACTAAAATGTAGGTTGTTTAACTCCAGACTTGATGCGCGTCGGTGGATTTTGTTCATTTTTAAATGGGACCATCTCGACCGAAAACCCAGCATAGGTACCAAATTTCATTCAAATCGGGCAAGCAGTTTTTGAGTTATGCGCGTTGGTCGTAACAGACAGACAGACAGACACACGACGCGACAAAAAAGTTTTCATCTGAAACGCAGATATATAAAATTTTTTAACATCAGAGCATTTTTTTTCTCGAAAAAATTAGGATCACCATAGCTCACACTACTATAGTATAGTAGTAGTGTGAGCTAACATGTAACTACATTTAATGTTTTCTATACGGGATATAAAACAAACCCAACCATAACAAATTTGGCTTCTACAATCTTTTGAAAATAGGAACTTTTGTGATGTTTTTATGTGGGTTTCTTGTCAGAGGTAAGGACTTAACTCTTCTAAAGAAACTTAAAACTCACCTGTCAAAAGTCAAACAAGTGTTTTTTGTCTTCAAGAAAAAGTAAAATTGGATTATTTATTTATGGAAAATGCCACTTTTATGTAATATGTTTTCGAAAATATTTTTTTTTTTTTTTATTTGTCAAACACACTGTGTTTTTTTTATTACAATCTAGTCAGTAAGACTAATTAGCAATTTTGTTTTAACTTAATTTACTAGAAAAGTCAGATTTAAACTTAGGGTTCACTCAACAGTTCTCCCCGCTTTGTTTAGTCTGTAACTCACAATTGTGTTGTGTTTATAGCATTATTTTGTTTTATGTGTAATTCACTTAGTTTACTAGCTCAAACGGCTTCACTCTTTTTAGTCGTCGAACTAGCATAGTATTGTCTAGAAGCTGAATTGCTTCCACATTCACATGCCGATGGAGTCTTCGAAAATATAAAACAAAAAATAAAAAAATTGGGGGGTTGGTTTATATACCTACTGCGCAAGTCGAGCGCTTGTCACCCACCTCATAGAGAAGGGTGTAAAAGGCGATTCGCCCGACGTTATTTTCCGCCAATATGAACGAGAGTAACTTTCACCCAGTATGTAATCTGAACGGATTTGAGCGCGCCCGACTACATCCGACGTGCTGTCTGAACGTACCCCAAGTCTTTATGTATGACATATTTTTACAAAAGAGAGACGCGACAAACCCTTCAAAGTCACTGAAATTAACTTTTTTTTTGGTTATGTTATTTTTTTGCCAAGTTCATTGGGGTTTCACTAAAATAATTTAAATTGTCAGTGATGGGTGAGTGACACCAATCATCATGCAACATATAAACAAACACGTTTGTCCGCACCCCTGTATAAGTTTCGTTAAAAATCGTTGGAGTATGGAGTATGGAGGACCGATATTTTCATCCTTTCATTTTGACTATAACAAGCTTTGACTTTGAAGTGTTTGTCGCGTCTCTATTTCTGTAAACTATGTCATAAATACCTAGATATCCTACTTTACCCTCGATTATTGGGTAGATGGGGTTTTTGACTGGTTATCAACTAGGGTCACTGCATCCTGGAAGCCTGGCACTACGTCTTCGTGATGCAGTGACCCTAGTTATCAACTAAATCAGTGACGCTCGTTTTACACCAGTTAAATCTAAAATATAACAAAATTGCCTTTAAAGAGAGAGTAAAACAAGCTTAAAAAATTCAGTCCTCATTCAGGCACACTGTGTTTAGTGGGTTTCTTCTTTTATTTGCCTAAAGAAAAAGGAAAAAAGTTATAAAGAAATAATGGATGTTATAATCCTCTGTGAGATATCTTTTAAAAGACATTTTATAGATATCTTACAAATAAAATATAAATAAAATGATTTCTAAGATGCCCTTGCAAACAAAATGATTGTGTGTTTTAAATATTTTTATATGTTTTGAAAAACCCTGTATATTATCTATTTAGACAATAGACGGTTCGTTAAAATTGTACAATATAAATAGGGACCTCTTGCTTGTCCCATTTTTCACTTATCCTTTATTTGAGGCATGCGCAGTTACCTGGTTTGAACTTTATCCCTTACTAAAGGATAAAGTTTGACCTTACTTGTGTTCGAATAAAGCAGTCCCTTTATTCAAATAGTTTTAGGGTAATCCGCCGATTTGATGTTATGCCAATTCTTGAAAACAGTTTTTATAAAAACTGGTAGGTGCAACAGTGTTCACCAACTAACCAAGTCATCAATGTTCTGTAAAGTGTGGAAAAAGTAGAAGAAGTACACAGACCTAATCCTATATAATTTTCCTGGTGGTTTTACACTGGTATTTTTCAGTTCAGTACCCTAGTAATACCGGAAGTCCCAGTGACGTACTTTTTAGGTTTCTTTAGGTCCCAACGTCCCCATACCTAAAAAGTACGTTTTTAAAACATAGTTTTTCCGTCTCTTCTGGTCCACAATATTGTCGTACCTAAAAAGTACATTTTTAAAACGTCCCAAAAAGGACGTTTTTAAAAACGCGCTAGTCACGACATTTCTAAAATATATTTTTTAGGGCCCTAACTTTGGTGTACTTTCGGAACTTTTTCATTAATTTAGTCTACAGAACACAAAACAGCCTTTTGATAGATAAATAAAGGATAACAAAAATAGCGCAAATTAAAATTGGGTCTGCAAAAGGTAAAAATTGGACTTCTAAATATTACGTGACATCTGTCGTTTAATGTCACATTATTAAAGGATAAAGTTAGCTAATGGAGTGCGTGCAGAAGGTCCCTAATAAGTTAGATTTATGTATTTAAGTGTTGATGACTGAACGTACAATAAAAATAAAATATAATTTATTTACAAACCCTGTGTTTTTATTTTATGTTTTAATAAAAGTTAAGTAAGTTGGATTTTTTAATTTACTTTGATATACCTCCGGGTGTCCCATTTTTGATGGTGTTGAATGGGAAACTCAGTTATTATATATAAAGGATAGACTTGGATTTCACATCCTCAAAGTTTTCTTCTAGCCTTTTTTGTAGATAGCTTCCAAATACGATAAAAATAAGATAATTTCTAAGATGCCCTTGCCAACAAAATGGTTGTATTTTTGAATGTTTTTATATATTTTGAAAGACCATAAATATGTGTTATCTATTTAGACAATAGACTGTTTGTTAAAGTTGTACAATATAAATAGTTATTTATTTAAAGTGTTGATGGCTGAACGTATAATAAAAATTAAATTATTTATTTATAAATCCTATGCTTTTATACTGTTTTAATAAAAGTTATATAAGTTGGATTTTTTTTATATATTTTGAAAGGCTCGGTACAGGCGGTCCCACTTTTAAGATATTGAATGGGAAACACAGTTATTATAAAAGGAGGGATTTCACATTACTGTTCTCGAATTTCAAGACAAGAAAAAATAAGTCAAAAACTCGTGATTTTAAAGTTGAAATTTTAGAATTCCGAATTTTTGAATTTTTCTTCGTAGCTCCACCACTATAAGGGCTGGAAAGACACATTTGACATATTTTTTTTGTCTCAAAATTTGAGGAACCCACAATTCTTTTATAATAACTGAGTTTTACATTCAACACACAAGATGACGGGCAAAATCAAACATGACTTTTCAAAGAGGCTCGTTGATTTTTGTGTTTCGAAACACTTTTCGCCACAAGTCGCAGCTGCTCTGGACATAGAGATTTCATTCATACAGTTTGTAAAACATTATTTTTGAAATTTTGTTATGTCACTTTTGTGAATTTATAGATAAAAGAAATCGTTATGATCATTAGATATATATACCAAATTCCTAAGATTTGATACTGAGGACATCATGGTTTTGACAACAACAGCTCTTTATTCTAAAAACATGTCTTTTTCTAAATCCATGATGTTCTCAGAGCAAAATCAGCAGGCATTTGGCATATATCAAATGCATTGTGCATTTGCCCCAACGTTTTGTTTTTTCAGTGATCGTACGTCATCACAAATGTCAAAATAATTATACAAAAATGTGAATTTCGAATTTCTCAACCTCGAAAACCCCCAAATAGATTCAAATATTCAAATTCAAATATGGTTTAATTTGTTATAGAAAAACTTAATACATTAACAATACTTATTTAAAATTTTTAAATTTCTATCCTAAATTTAAGTATCTTTGGCATCACATTTGCCTAAACGCTGGTACTACAGTCCTTTCCTTGTGTGCAGAAGTGCTACCATACTTTACTTTTTCCCGACATAACAGTATTTTTTTTTTAATAATAAAGCTTGTGGGCAATTCCTCAAATTATTTTACCTTTTCCCATAGGTAGAGATAGCTTCGGCTGAGGCCGGGTGGAGTTAAAATCCCGAGGATGTCCGATGCCGGAGTTTTATAAGCTTTTCTGGGTTTAAACTTGCATTTCAAAATTTTTAATTTTTTTAATTCCCACATTAACTGTCAAATAATTTATATAGGTTATTTGAAAATCTTTGGGTTTCATTATTAATCGTTTTTGGGATTTGTAGATTCCCACTTTAGTAATTGATCTACTTACATTATTTTTATTTTGAGCTAAAGGAAATAATAATTAATTGGAGCTTAAAATTTTTTAAAAATGGAACGTGTAAAGGTTTCTTATATTAAACATTTTAAAATCTTTGTATAATTGGGCAGTTTAAAAAAGCCTGTCTTTTTTAAATAAAATTTTTTAAATTGTGTTTTAAGCTGTAGCTAAATTTTCTAACGGATTTTTATACATACAACCCCAAACTATTATGCAATACCTTAGGATGGAACTGTCCAGTGAATCATAGATCATGTAGCTTTTCATTAAGTATATCTTTGATTTTAAAACATTTGTAATAGAGCCTTCGCAACCTTTCTGCTGTCAGATTTGCATGTTCATTCCTCTTCAAGTGCTGATCAACCATGACACATAGATATTTAGTTTTTTCTACTTTTTTATATATTTACAGTTACAAATGTCATTTTTTTACAAGATTTTAAATGCACTTTATTGTGGTTTGTCGTGGCTGATGAGCACTTGTTGCAGAAAATGCTATAAAAAGTTTTTTTTTTTATTTACGATTGTTTTGAAATTAAAAAAAAAATCAAATTACATTTATTCGAAACATTAGTTTCTTAAATTAGCTATTCGGTTCATCTTTTGGAAAGTCAAAATCGGTGTTATCCCAGCCTTCGTCAATTAATCGCAAACGTATCCTAACTCGTTCATTAGGGACATTTTTTTTAGGAAAAAGTCAGGAGACGTGTCTAGGCAGGTTAGGATACATTTTCAATCAATTGACCAAGGTTGAGATAACACCAATCTCGACCTCACTGATCTAATTTAAAAAAATAACTTTTTGAAAAATGTCGTTTGAATTTTCTTTTCGAAAAGAAAGAAAATGTTTTCAAACGAATTTCAGTTTCAAAACAAAGAAAATGTTTTTGAACAATTTTCCTTTTACGAAGTAAATGAAAAAAAAACGTTTTTGAACAATTTTCCGTTTAAATAAAAATTTATGAGTGATGCTCCCATGCAAAGCGCGGTACCTATTCAGGGGCGGCAGATAAAAGGTCGAAAGTACAAAAGGTCGAAAGTCCAAAAGGTCGAAAAAATGAGGTCGAAAGTACAAAAGGTCGAAAGTACAAAAAGTCGAAAGTACAAAAGATCGAAAGTACAAAAGGTCGATACAAAAGGTCGAAAGTACAAAAGATCGAAAGTAGAAAAGGTAGCAAGTACAAAAGGTCGGAAGTACAAAAGGTCGAAAAAAGATCGACAATACAAAGAAATCTAAAAATACCAATTTACTGTATCAAGACGAATTGACTGGTCCAGTCGAGGTGGACCCGGGGCCGAGGATAAGTTAGGTTACTGTCCCAACCAGACCCGGTTGGGTTAGTATATCAAAAAAAAAACTTTCCTGACGAGATCAGGGTAGTTTTTTTTTAGTAAACAAACCTAACCTGGTCAGGTTGGGTTAGTAACCTAACCGGGTTAACTATGAACTATCCTTGAACTCTGGACTACCTCGGCTGGGCAGGGCAATTCGACTTGGTTAGGTTTCAATCTTTTATTTTCATACTTTCGACCTTTTGAACTTTCGACCTTTTGTACTTTCGACCATTTGTACTTTCGACCTTTTGTACTTTAAACCTTTTGTATTTTTGACCTTTTGTATTTTCGACCTTTTGCATTTTCGACCTTTTGTATTTTCGACCTTTTGTTTTTCGACCTTTTGTATTTTCGACCTTATTTTTTCGACCTTTTGTACTTTCGACCTTTTGTACTTTCGACCCTTTATCCGCCGCCCCTTATTCAGTGAACCGACTCATATGTTTTCTGTCTTATTTGACATCTAATTATGAGAAAGTCATGGCAAAATGTCCAGATATTTGCCCCAAAACACAATCCAAAGAAAACAAAAAATTATTTTTGGGATTTGACCTCGGTTCTTAACAGGTTAGTTTTTTAATTTTTGATTTAATTTATAATATATTTTTGAAATGTGATAATTATGCAGAAGATTATCAATCACATAAATCAGATAGCCAGAAAATCAGCATAAAAATGTTTATTTTTTGGTACACAAAAGGTACACAGATAACAGACTGCCAAACGTGACTTCGGAACGAATAAGCGAAGTATAAAAGATCGAAGTATCAAAAGAGCGAAGTATCAAAAAAACAAAGTATGAAAAAGCGAGTATTAAAGAAGCAAAGTCATAAAAGAGTGAGTAATAATTTAGCGAGTAACATTAGAGCGTAATAACTTGAGAAAATATCAAAAAAGCGAAATATTAAAAGAGCAAGACGAGAGATGTTTTCTCTCGAATGAAAGCTCGAGACGAGACGAGAGACAAAGACCCTCTCGTTGAGAGATTTTCTTTTCTCTCGTTCTCTCGAGCAAAAAAGGTTGGTTTTATAAATTCTTATAATTTACCATCTGTTCGTATTGACCTATTATAGAGTTAAGCTTATATTTATTCTTTCCTTGACAACATGTAATGTATGCTCTGATAAATTCAGGCCCTAATTGTGCCGGGCACTATATTGATAGTTTCGCATTACAAGAACAGCTGTCTTCTTTCAACATTAGGCCACTGTATATTATAAGAGCCGGAATTAATAGTGACGCCACTATTAATGGAAAATAAACGACTGGATTTCTAAATTCGACTTTGGTATGTCAATTTTGAAAGATCAACTGTCAGTTTTTAATGCGAAACTGCCAACTTTATTGCAATAAGTCCCTACTATTTATATAAAATGCTGTAGTTTTTAAAATAAGGAAACAAATATCTAAAAGTGTAGGGTGTTTCGATTAAAAAGAGATCCCCCCTCCTATCAAAACTTGACATTTACCAAAAGGGTTAGATTTTTTGGCCGGCAAATTCTTTAAAGAAAATTAAGACATAAAACGTATTACTTATTTTTTAGTATCTATTTGAAAAACTCTCAGGTTGGTTGGTCAAAATATACAGAAAAACCCTGTAGATAAAACTCTTATATCAGCACTTGGTACAAAGGCATGGGCGCACCAAGCCTTAGATTTTCTAACATATTTTCCACATATTTCATGAAAAAACACGAAAAATACTTCAAAATTCGACATTATGAGTCTTCGGGCCCCCCCCCCTTCAAGAGGCCTCGCCCTCCCCCTCAAGACAGATTCCTGGGTGCGCCACTGACAAAGGCCTTGTTGCTGAAGGGTTGAAAATTATATTTACTGGAAAAATACAGAGGACAACATATAATTTTTTACGCGACCGAGACTTAAATTTCATTTTACCAGCCAATTTTAAGAGCAGTACAAAACTATTTTAAGGTTTTTATTTTTTTCTGGCAGGACAAATATTTTTTCGTAAAAACAATGTGAAACATTCATATTCTATAGTAAATTTATTTTAGTCCGGCCCTGAGGTTAACTCCGAATGACCAGCCATCGTTGATTTCACCGAGATCAAAGACCGCCAGTCGGCTTATTTATCTGTTTGTTGGGTAACCTGTGGTAAAAATATCCCTACATTTTTATTTACAATTTAACATCTCAATTGTTTTGCTACCTTGTAGTCGCCGCGCAAACGCGCCGTCGGCGTCAGCAGGCATCAAAGGGCTATTTAATGGTTTTACCCAAGAATTTACCTAAATACAATGTATTTATTTATTGCTTTATTTTTAAGGATCTATATTATTGGCCAAACACAAAATAATCTTTTATCAACGAATACTTGGGATTTTACGTACAGTCTTAAATAAACAAAGCGATGCAAAATTTTTCCACAGCTTTTATTTTATCGGCATCAACGAGGTATTTAAGTAGATGTATTGTATTTACTTCTTAATTTATTGTATGTATGCATATTATAGAGTAAGTAATATCCTAGAATGGACTTTAACAACTTTATTTTGGAAAAAAGTAAATACCATAAATAATAAGATTCACAAACACTTTTCGGTTCGGTGTCTCAAAAACTTTTTATAGCTGATATAAATCACAAGCCACAAGAGACGAGAGAAAGGCTCTCTCGAGCGATAGAAGAGTCCTATTGTCGAGAAGAGAGAATCATTTTATCTCGCATAACGAGACGAGACGAAAGAAGGCCTTGTCTCGTCTCGCGGCAATACTATAAAAGAGTGAAGTAACAAAAGAACGAGTATCAAAAGAGCGACTGTAACAAATGAGCGAAGTAATAAGAACTAACATAACAAATATTTGGATTTGTTCGGTTCGGTTTGATTTCACACCTTCTAGGATCCCGGGAAAGAAGTTAGCGAAGTTTATTTTTTGAAAAAACCGAACCGAACCGTACCTTCGCTCATATGTTACATTCGCTCTTTTATTACTTCGTTCCTTTATAACACTGCTCTTTTCTTACTCGCCTATTTGTTACATTCGCCTTTTTATTACTTTCGCTCTTATATTATTTCGCACTTTTATTACTTCGTACTATTCTTACTTCGAACTTTTATTATATCGCACTTTTGTTACATCGTAGTTTTATTACTTCGCTCATTTATTACATTCGCTTATTTATTACATCGCACCTTTATTACTCGCTCATATATTACTCGCTTTTTCATCACTTCTCTGCTCATTCGTTCCGGAGCCGCCAAGCGTAGCATACCAAATGTTTACAATTTTTAAACGACGGTGAGGGTTCGTTCTATACAAGATAAGGAAAGAAAAATAAGAAAAAAAAATATTGTGTGTGCTTAAGACCACATGGCAGAAGTGTAAACTTCAACAAGGCGAAATTAATAATACTGGCCCATAACATATTCTGCAAAGCGGACCGAACCGAACTCTTCTGTGTACTGGCCTTCATCTGCATCATCATATCGCTCGCTGAATGTTTCTCACAGTTAGTCGACTCGAGCCGATTTCACCCAAATGAGCGTTACATAGCCGAGACTGACGGCTCAGTTCAATTCACTACCCACAAAAACTGCTAAGCGCGCCTAAAGAAGTTTAAACTTCAAAAACGATCCACCTTTGCTTGGGACCAGGGATCTTCTTCTTGCTCGCTAGCGCTTTACCAACTGAGCTACCGAGTTACTAGAATTCACCGAAATCTCGACCTGTTTGATCTGCGGCGGCTGACTATGTAAAGCAGACGAACATAGCACACCAATTACTTCAACAAGGCGAAATTAATAATACTGGCCCCTAACATATTCTGCAAAGCGGACCGAACCGAACTCTTCTGTGTACTGGCCTTCATCTGCATCATCATATCGCTCGCCGAATGTTTCTCACAGTTAGTCGACTCGAGCCGATTTCACCCAAATGAGCGTTACATAGCCGAGCCTGACGGCTCAGTTCAATTCACTACCCACAAAAACTGCTAAACGCGCCTAAAGAAGTTTAAACTTCAAAAACGATCCACCTTTGCTTGGGACCAGGAATCTTCTTGCTCGCTAGCGCTTTACCAACTGAGCTACCGAGTTACTAGGACTCACCGAAATCTCGACCTGTTTGATCTGCGGCGGCTGAGTATGTAAAGCAGACGAACATAGCACACCAATTAAGAAGGTAAAACCCACACGTATTTGGTGAAACCGCACATGCACCGGCAAAAAAGTCCCCCTATCATGTCGTCCGGAATGTCGTGACATCATGTACAAATTTTAAACGTTAATAATTTCCGAATATGATTTTTGGTACATGGAACGTACAAGGAATGAATCGAAAAATGAATGAAATAGTACATGAGTGCAGCAGAATGAAGGTAGACCTTGCTGTACTAACAGAAACGAAAAAGAAAGGAAAAGGATCTGAAAACCTAGGACAATATGACCATTTCTATAGCGGAGTGGCAAAAGAAAAACATGCCCAACAAGGAGTATCTATTTTGGTCAACAAAAGATTTAGAAAATTTATCACCAACTGGGAAGCAGTCAATGAAAGGCTAATTAAAATGAATATAACAATAAAAGGAATGAGACTTACGATTTTTGGAATCTATGCGTATAACGACGATGCAAATGTAGCCGTGAAAGACAATTTTTTTGAAGAAATACACAATGAAATATCAGCAGTAAGTGCATCTAGAGAAATTGTCATATTGGGAGATTTAAATAGTAGAACCGATAACAGAGTTAATGATCTGACAGTTGGCCAATATGGAGAAAATCTTGTTAATGACAATGGAAACCGGCTAATTACAGTATGTGAGCAATTAAACCTAAAAATCCAAAACGGTTTTTTTCAACATAAGGAAATACACAAATATACCTGGACCAAACCCTCACAAAACCTGAAATCCGTCATTGATTATCTTATCACTAAACAAAAGACAAAACTAAAAATTCAAGATGTCAGAACAAAGCGTGGATCAACATGCGGAAGTGATCACTATTTTCTGGAGTCCAAAATTCTCTTTCCTTATCAAGGCCGAAGCCTGCATCAACAACATCTTGATGATACAGTGATTGAAGAAATTGATCACTGTAAATATAATATACTAAGCCTAGAACATGACAGCGTAAAAAACTTATACAAAAAGAGACTGAACGAAAAACTTAATACAAGTTCAGGTGAAACCCCAGATGAGGAATACGAATGTATTACATTAAGCATCCACCAAGCTGCAAAAGAAGCACTAGGATTAGTGGAAGAAACTTCTAAAAGAAGAAAACCATACTGGTGGGATGCTGAGATTGAGAGAGAAATAGAGGAAAAAAGGAAATTATATCACACCTACTTATCCCAAAAGACAGATAGAAGCAGACAAGAACACAAAATCGCGCAATCAAAGGTGAGAAGAATGATCAGTGATAAGAAAAATCATTCGTGGACGCAAAAGTGTCAGAAAATAGATTCTTACTTAGGAGGTAGGAGAAGTACCGAAAGCTGGAAAACTATAAGATCGATTAAAAAAGAAACATGCAGAGATATCATTTCACCAATACCAGACAAAGAATGGGATGAGCATTTTAAAAAACTTTTAACTGAAGATAGAGCAGAATTCAAGGAAGACGCAAGAGACAATATAATTAGAACGATGGGATCTCCAGTACCCCTCACAATCTCTGAGGTCAAAAACGTGTGCACAACCTTAAAAAGCGGTAAATCTGCCGGACCCGGAAATATCCCAGCCGAACTTATTAAATATGGCACTGAAGAACTGTTTTGGAGATTACGGAATCTTTTCCAAAAATATTTAAATGGAACTGTAGTCCCAACTGAGTGGAAAACGTCATATATATCCACAATACACAAAAAAGGAAGGAAAGATATATGTGACAATTATAGAGGTATATCTGTGACTAGTACGCTAAGCAGAATATACGGTAAAATAATAAGAAATAAAGTAGAGAGCGAATATAAAGACATGGAGGCAGAAGAACAAGCTGGTTTCAGGGCGGGTAGATCGACTTCAGATCATCTCTTTTGTATAACCCAAGTTATTGAAAAGAAAATGGCATACGGTCAAGAGCTGCATCTGCTTTACGTGGATTTGCAGAAGGCATATGATAGTATACCACTAAATCTACTTTGGAAAGCGTTGGAAAACACAAACATAAGCGTACAACTAATTAAGGCCATCCAAGAGTTATACCGCAATAGTAAGGCAAAAGTTAAAATAAAAGCAAAACTAACCAAAGGCTTTCAAGTAAATAAAGGTCTTAAACAAGGTTGCTGTATCTCGCCTACGCTCTTCAAGATATACTTGGAACAAGTCCTTAAAGTATGAAAGAGAAAATGCCAAAACATGGGAATTCCGTTGGACGAAACCACCTTGTATACTTTATGTTTCGCCGATGATCAGATAGTAGTGGCTCAGGATTATGACGACCTCGAATATATGACACGAAAACTAATAGAAGAGTACAATAAGTGGGGACTAGAGGTTAATCTCAATAAGACAGAGTATATGTGTATCGGTGGAATGAAACAGGATCTAATCTTAAATACCGGGCAGCGAATTCACTCCTGTGATGAGTATAAATACTTAGGTCTAAAAATTACAGCTGACGGAACACTAGACAAAGCTATAAAAGATCGAAACGTACAAGGAAGAAAAGCAATAACTTTATTAAATGGAATAATTTGGGACCAAAGTATATCAAAACATAACAAAAAGCTTATATATAACACCATTATAAAAAGTATTATTACATACGGCTCAGAAGTATGGCCAATCAAGGATAGAACAGAAAAAATGCTTTCCGCTACGGAGATGGACTATTGGAGAAGAGCAGCAGGGAAATCAAAAAGAGAAAGAGTTACAAATCAAAGAATAAGAGAAATTATGACAGTAGGTGAACGTACTTTAGTGGATGATATAAGAACAAAACAACTGGTGTGGTACGGACATGTACAAAGAATGAATGACGAAAGACTACCTAAACAAATACTACAATGGAAACCAACTGGCCGAAGAAAACGAGGACGGCCAAGGAGAAGCTGGAGAGAAGGAATAGACAGTGAAATAAGAATAAGAGGCCTAGATGATGAATTATGGGCAAACAGAAACGAGTGGAGATTGGGTATCGGAAGACGTAGAACGTTGTGAAACCGATAAATATATATATAATTTCCGTATAATTTACACATTATGACACGCCATCCCAAACGGCATCCCTTTTATATATAGTGTACGATGTTCGCCTGCTTTACCTCCGTAGCCCCCGCTGCGTTTCATCATCTTTAATTTTTATTTGATATAGCGAAAGCAAACGGAGTCACTTGAGGTACGTGTTATAAGGAAAGAGGAAAATACACATTCAGGACATGTTAGTTGTCCAAAACGTTAACTATCCAGTATACATTAACCAACAGTACACATATAGCCTTTTACTAAACAAGACAGATGCCGAATTTCCAACGAACAGTATCATGCCAAACTTAGCATCACAAGGGATAGTTATTACGTCCTAATTTAATTAAAATGACAGAGAGTGTTACCAGCACACGAAGTGTTACAAGCAGGAAAGTGTGGACATTGGACACATTCACAAGTAGCTAGAATAATAATCAATTTGTTTTTACCCAACTGCAGCATGGCGAAAGGAAGGGTAATGTTTTTCGATTGTTGTATGTATGTAAGTAAATATGTTTGTGTCACGCTAGAGGCTAACCGGCTGAACCGATTTTGACAAAAAAGGTGTCGTTGAATTGCTACTGATCCCGAAGGTGCTATAGGCTATATGTTTTGTCATTTTGTCACATGATGTAGGCTTTAAGGCTTACAAATTATCTAAATTTCAGGCGATTTTATTGACATTTTTTTGATAACCCATTGCAAATGTTTTCTAATTTGCTGTGTAGTTACTTTGTAGTCCTCCCTGCTCCCACCCATCATCCCTCCTGCCATGACCCCACTCTGCAAAAACCATATTCGCATAATTTTATCAAATATAGGGCGATTTCAAAAATTCTTTCTGCATACGCTTTCAAATTTTTTTCCAACACCATTTTGGTAGTCTCCCTCTCTCGTCCCTGCCCTCCTTATTAGATATAGACTCTCCCTCTCTCCTCCCCACCCTCCTTATTAGTAATAGTTGGTCACAAATATAGAGTGATTTCGAACATTCTTTCTGCACACGCTTTTTTCCAACATTATTTTACTAGTTTCCCCCTCCCTCCCCCTCTCTTCTCCCCACCCACCTTATTAGTAATAGTTCTAGCTATACCTTTCATAAATATAGAGCGATTTTAAAAATTCTTTCTGCACACGCTTTTTTTTTCGGCCTCAATTTACTAGTTCCCTCCTCCCTCTCTCCTCCCCACCATCACGTAGGTAACACTGTTCGCGTCCGTAGAAAATCTACACGTACTTTTTGGGTAAAGCTAAATGAATGGTAAATGCATAGTGCTTTTTATAAGGCTGAATAACAATTAAACCTAAAAGTTGGAAATAAAAACAAATAAAAATAAAAAAACACCCAATTGCTAAATTTACTTGTAACTACTAGTCGCAGTTGGGTACAAAATTACCCAATAACCTGATTCATTGATTCATAAAGGATGATTCATAAAAATACAAAATTGTATAATTTCGTAAGTGCGCTTTGGGCATCAAAACTAAAAGTTGAAGCATGTCGTAAATTATTATAGGTAAAGTAAATTTAGCAGTTGGGTGTTTTTTTATAAAAAAAAAAATTTATTCGCTTTAATGACTGGCCTAAAAATGCGAATGACGCAGTTGTCTACTACCTCATAAAAGTCATTTTGAACGAATTTACAAACTTACTGCTATAAGTCACAAATTATCGCCGTGGGGAGAAATATTAGCTTCATGTAAAGGTTAAAATATGAAAACACCAGTCCTCAGGGTATAAAACTCGGCTTAGCTACATAGATAAACTAATTTTTCAAAATTTTCCTTTTCCAATTTAGACGCTCTTGGGCCAACAGCATGGGAATGCATAATTGGAACTTTAATCATTTTAAATTCTCATAAAATAGTTTAGGTGTAAGCTTTGTAAGAACAGAATTACTCGGTACAAGCAATAATTTAGTTTATTTGTGTATGTATCAGAGAAAAGCCAGGGTCTTACCCAGGAAAAAATATTGGGCGGAAGGGATTAAAAAATTTAAATAAAAATTTGCGTATTGTGCAATTTTTTTTCCTATTCCTGTTACTGAGAAGTCTTTTTAAAAACACTTTAATGGCAATTTCGACGGGGACTGATCCACCTTGATCCCCCCTAGTTACTCTCATGGGGAAAAGCGTCTAAAAAAGGGTACTTAAGGTTTAAGGTAGGATTTTTAAGAAAATCTATAACTTCAAGGTCTAAAAATAATTTAATAATAATAATTTCACATAATATATCAATAAAAAAGAAATAAAATAAAATAAAAACCAATAAAGATGTATTAAAAATAAAAAACGTGTTTTTGCAGAAAAATACGGTAGTGCCATAGCTCCGTAGCACTACTTCACGAGCCGCTACTGACTAACTATATATTAATATAATTTGAAGTTTGTAAAATTGGACGATAAGGAAAATTTGCCATAATTTGTTTTTTGTATAATATGATTTACGAGATTTTACCATACCTATTTGGTACCGCGTTTTGCCCAATAACCATATTTTAGTTTATGATACCGATTTAAATTATTACAAAATGTTTGCAAGATAATCCAGAAGTTGGTCTTAGCATTCATGACACTAACTAATACTAATGTTTATTTTCTAATGCATTAATAATGTAGACATGTAGACTCGGGGACTTTTTAAATTGCCGTTGTATTTTTTTTCTGTCAAAATTAATCATTTAAAGAAATCAATTTTTTTTTTTTTTTTAATATGTATGTAGACAGTCAGAGGTAAGGTTCACAATTTTTTCGTTTTGATTTAAACTACTTTTCCGAATTTCAAATAGGAATATTAGCTCACACTACTACTATACTATAGTAGTGTAAACTATGGTGATCCTAATTTTCTCGAGAAAAAAAAATTTGCTCCGATTTCAAATTTTTTTATATATCTTTGCGTTTGATGATATTGAAACTTTTTTGTTGCGCCGTCTGTCCTGTCTGTCTGTCTGTCTGTCTGTCTGTCTGTCTGTCTGTCTGTCTGTCTGTCTGTCTGTCTGTCTGTCTGTCTGTCTGTCTGTCTGTCTGTCTGTCTGTCTGTCTGTCTGTCTGTCTGTCTGTCTGTCTGTCTGTCTGTCTGTCTGTCTGTCTGTCTGTCTGTCTGTCTGTCTGTCTGTCTGTCTGTCTGTCTGTCTGTCTGTCTGTCTGTCTGTCTGTCTGTCTGTCTGTCTGTCTGTCTGTCTGTCTGTCTGTCTGTCTGTCTGTCTGTCTGTCTGTCTGTCTGTCTGTCTGTCTGTCTGTCTGTCTGTCTGTCTGTCTGTCTGTCTGTCTGTCTGTCTGTCTGTCTGTCTGTCTGTCTGTCTGTCTGTCTGTCTGTCTGTCTGTCTGTCTGTCTGTCTGTCTGTCTGTCTGTCTGTCTGTCTGTCTGTCTGTCTGTCTGTCTGTCTGTCTGTCTGTCTGTCTGTCTGTCTGTCTGTCTGTCTGTCTGTCTGTCTGTCTGTCTGTCTGTCTGTCTGTCTGTCTGTCTGTCTGTCTGTCTGTCTGTCTGTCTGTCTGTCTGTCTGTCTGTCTGTCTGTCTGTCTGTCTGTCTGTCTGTCTGTCTGTCTGTCTGTCTGTCTGTCTGTCTGTCTGTCTGTCTGTCTGTCTGTCTGTCTGTCTGTCTGTCTGTCTGTCTGTCTGTCTGTCTGTCTGTCTGTCTGTCTGTCTGTCTGTCTGTCTGTCTGTCTGTCTGTCTGTCTGTCTGTCTGTCTGTCTGTCTGTCTGTCTGTCTGTCTGTCTGTCTGTCTGTCTGTCTGTCTGTCTGTCTGTCTGTCTGTCTGTCTGTCTGTCTGTCTGTCTGTCTGTCTGTCTGTCTGTCTGTCTGTCTGTCTGTCTGTCTGTCTGTCTGTCTGTCTGTCTGTCTGTCTGTCTGTCTGTCTGTCTGTCTGTCTGTCTGTCTGTCTGTCTGTCTGTCTGTCTGTCTGTCTGTCTGTCTGTCTGTCTGTCTGTCTGTCTGTCTGTCTGTCTGTCTGTCTGTCTGTCTGTCTGTCTGTCTGTCTGTCTGTCTGTCTGTCTGTCTGTCTGTCTGTCTGTCTGTCTGTCTGTCTGTCTGTCTGTCTGTCTGTCTGTCTGTCTGTCTGTCTGTCTGTCTGTCTGTCTGTCTGTCTGTCTGTCTGTCTGTCTGTCTGTCTGTCTGTCTGTCTGTCTGTCTGTCTGTCTGTCTGTCTGTCTGTCTGTCTGTCTGTCTGTCTGTCTGTCTGTCTGTCTGTCTGTCTGTCTGTCTGTCTGTCTGTCTGTCTGTCTGTCTGTCTGTCTGTCTGTCTGTCTGTCTGTCTGTCTGTCTGTCTGTCTGTCTGTCTGTCTGTCTGTCTGTCTGTCTGTCTGTCTGTCTGTCTGTCTGTCTGTCTGTCTGTCTGTCTGTCTGTCTGTCTGTCTGTCTGTCTGTCTGTCTGTCTGTCTGTCTGTCTGTCTGTCTGTCTGTCTGTCTGTCTGTCTGTCTGTCTGTCTGTCTGTCTGTCTGTCTGTCTGTCTGTCTGTCTGTCTGTCTGTCTGTCTGTCTGTCTGTCTGTCTGTCTGTCTGTCTGTCTGTCTGTCTGTCTGTCTGTCTGTCTGTCTGTCTGTCTGTCTGTCTGTCTGTCTGTCTGTCTGTCTGTCTGTCTGTCTGTCTGTCTGTCTGTCTGTCTGTCTGTCTGTCTGTCTGTCTGTCTGTCTGTCTGTCTGTCTGTCTGTCTGTCTGTCTGTCTGTCTGTCTGTCTGTCTGTCTGTCTGTCTGTCTGTCTGTCTGTCTGTCTGTCTGTCTGTCTGTCTGTCTGTCTGTCTGTCTGTCTGTCTGTCTGTCTGTCTGTCTGTCTGTCTGTCTGTCTGTCTGTCTGTCTGTCTGTCTGTCTGTCTGTCTGTCTGTCTGTCTGTCTGTCTGTCTGTCTGTCTGTCTGTCTGTCTGTCTGTCTGTCTGTCTGTCTGTCTGTCTGTCTGTCTGTCTGTCTGTCTGTCTGTCTGTCTGTCTGTCTGTCTGTCTGTCTGTCTGTCTGTCTGTCTGTCTGTCTGTCTGTCTGTCTGTCTGTCTGTCTGTCTGTCTGTCTGTCTGTCTGTCTGTCTGTCTGTCTGTCTGTCTGTCTGTCTGTCTGTCTGTCTGTCTGTCTGTCTGTCTGTCTGTCTGTCTGTCTGTCTGTCTGTCTGTCTGTCTGTCTGTCTGTCTGTCTGTCTGTCTGTCTGTCTGTCTGTCTGTCTGTCTGTCTGTCTGTCTGTCTGTCTGTCTGTCTGTCTGTCTGTCTGTCTGTCTGTCTGTCTGTCTGTCTGTCTGTCTGTCTGTCTGTCTGTCTGTCTGTCTGTCTGTCTGTCTGTCTGTCTGTCTGTCTGTCTGTCTGTCTGTCTGTCTGTCTGTCTGTCTGTCTGTCTGTCTGTCTGTCTGTCTGTCTGTCTGTCTGTCTGTCTGTCTGTCTGTCTGTCTGTCTGTCTGTCTGTCTGTCTGTCTGTCTGTCTGTCTGTCTGTCTGTCTGTCTGTCTGTCTGTCTGTCTGTCTGTCTGTCTGTCTGTCTGTCTGTCTGTCTGTCTGTCTGTCTGTCTGTCTGTCTGTCTGTCTGTCTGTCTGTCTGTCTGTCTGTCTGTCTGTCTGTCTGTCTGTCTGTCTGTCTGTCTGTCTGTCTGTCTGTCTGTCTGTCTGTCTGTCTGTCTGTCTGTCTGTCTGTCTGTCTGTCTGTCTGTCTGTCTGTCTGTCTGTCTGTCTGTCTGTCTGTCTGTCTGTCTGTCTGTCTGTCTGTCTGTCTGTCTGTCTGTCTGTCTGTCTGTCTGTCTGTCTGTCTGTCTGTCTGTCTGTCTGTCTGTCTGTCTGTCTGTCTGTCTGTCTGTCTGTCTGTCTGTCTGTCTGTCTGTCTGTCTGTCTGTCTGTCTGTCTGTCTGTCTGTCTGTCTGTCTGTCTGTCTGTCTGTCTGTCTGTCTGTCTGTCTGTCTGTCTGTCTGTCTGTCTGTCTGTCTGTCTGTCTGTCTGTCTGTCTGTCTGTCTGTCTGTCTGTCTGTCTGTCTGTCTGTCTGTCTGTCTGTCTGTCTGTCTGTCTGTCTGTCTGTATGTCTACGACGCGCATAACTCATTATGTGAAAATATAGCGTGTGTGATATCAAATGAAAGATAATTGAGTCTGGAGTTAAACAAAATACATTTTAGGTGATTAAAAAAAAAGGGTGGGGGTAGACTTCAAAAATTAGAGTTTAAGTGAAAATATGTTGTGTGTGATATCAACCGATAGGTAATTGAGTCTGGAGTTAAACAAAATACATTTTAGTTTAAAGGGTGGGGGTAGATTTCGAAAATTGTAGTTTAAGTCAAAACATGGCTTGTGTGGTATCAAACGAAAGGTAATTGAGTCTGGAGTTAAATAAAAGATATTTCTCATTTTAGTTATATTAGCTTACACGTACACTATAACTATAGTACCTAGTGTGAGCTTAGGTGCCCATAAATTGGCAGAGTATTTTTTATAGAATGACACTTTTATAATCTCACTCAATATTTTATTATTTTTTTATATTTTTTTAATTACCTCTTTCTTTATGATAAAATTTTTGGCACCCTAAAAAGCAGCAATTTACTGCTTTCTGGAAAAACTAAACATTTGTTAGTTAAAAACGTCGAGTTTCCAGAAATGTGCTAATTTGCAGATTCAACCTTTCTTAATAGTGGGCAGAATGCAGACTTTCTTTAACGAAGCAATGCACACGCATGAATATTTGGTGCATGGGACGTGAACAAACCACGCGATGCCTTCTTGTCCTGTCTCTCTCATTCTTACAGCACAATACAACGTTTCTTGAGAATCGAAAAGGCGCAGCGCATCATTTGTTAGTTAAAAACGTCGAGTTTCCAGAAATGTGCTAATTTGCAGATTCCACCTTTCTCAATTGTGGGCTGAATGCAGAATTTCTTTAACGAAGGAATGCACACGCATGCATGGTAGACAAGAATATTTGGTACATGGGACGTGAACAAACCACGCGATGCCTTCTTGCCCTGTCTCTCTCATTCTTACAGCACAATACAACGTCTCTTGAGAATCGAAAAGGCACAGCGCAACATTTGTTAGTTTAAAACGTCGAGTGTCCAGAAATGTGCTAATTGACAGATTCCACCTTTCTCAATAGTGCGCAGAATGCAGAATTTCTTTAACAAAGCAATGCACACGCATGCATAGAAGACACGAATATTTGGTGGATGGGACGTGAACAAACCACGCGATGCCTACTTGTACTGTCTCTCTCATTCTTAAAGCACAATACAACGTCTCTTGAGAATCGAAAAGGCACAGCCTTTAAAATCCCATTGGCGATACTGGAAACTGAATTATGCCGCGTTCACGTAAATTATATGGACCACGTATAAGAAAAATATTAGATGCGCAATAATGCAGTATAGACAATTAATGGAAATATAACTTACGTAATTTCTAAACTCAAAATTATTTTTAAAAAATGCTGTTATGTATATTTTTGTTGAATATGTCATAGGTTACACCACTGACCTTGGCCTGTTGTACGATTAGTATCCTCTTCTTCATATTTTTTACCTTGCCTATTCAATGTCTGACACAACTGGAAATTTTTAGCTCACACTACTACTATACTATAGTAGTGTGAGCTATAGTGATCCTAATTTTTTCGAGAAAAAAAAAGTTGTTCCGATTTCAAAAATTTTTATATATCTTTGCATTTCAGATAATTTTGAAACTTTTTTGTTTCGCCGTCTGTCTGTCTGTCTGTCTGTCTGTCTGTCTGTCTGTCTGTCTGTCTGTCTGTCTGTCTGTCTGTCTGTCTGTCTGTCTGTCTGTCTGTCTGTCTGTCTGTATGTATGTCTGTAACGACCAACGCGCATAACTCAAAAGCCGCTTGCCCGATTTTAATGAAATTTGGTACCTACGCTGGGTTTTGGGTCGAGATGGTCCCATTTAAAAATGAACAAAATCCACCAAACACAAGCCAAATAAAAGGGTGGGGGTATATTTCAAAAATTAGAGTTTATGTAAAAATATGGCGTGTGTGATATCAAACGAAAGGTAATTGCGTCTGGAGTTAAATAAAATACATTTCACTTTTAAAAATAGGGTGGGGGTAAATTAAAAAAATTAGTGTTTATGTGGAAATATGGCGTGTGTTACATCAAACGAAAGGTAATTGAGTCTGGAGTTAAACAAAATACATTTTAGTTAAAAAAAAGGTGGGGGTAGATTTGAAAAATTAAAGTTTAAGTCAAAACATGGCTTGTGTGGTATCAAACGAACGGTAATTGAGTCTGGAGTTCAATAAAATATATTTCAGTTTTTAGTTATATAAGCTCACACGTACACTATAACTATAGTACCTAGTGTGAGCTTAGGTGCCCATAGATTGCCTGAGTATTTTATATCTCGACAACAAATTGGTTACAAAAAAATACAGCTTTTTTCAGGCAGTGTATAATAGCATATTATAAAAATTATCTAGTTGACACCGCAATTTCAACTAAGACCTAATAAAGATTACCTCAGCCTTTAAGAAGCAGATGCTACAAAAATAAATCGTCTCAGTGCAAATGTACTTTACGGATACGCTAT
Organism: Aspidapion aeneum; assembly: GCA_963576565.1. Lineage (NCBI taxonomy): Eukaryota > Metazoa > Arthropoda > Insecta > Coleoptera > Brentidae > Aspidapion > Aspidapion aeneum. Next base: position 41,769,050 of record OY755047.1, on the reverse strand, counting down.
TTTATATCGCCAAAAAATATAATTTTTAAAAAAATTATCTTTTTGCTAAAACCAATGACTACACAACCCCTAGATATGCAACTTAACAAAAAACTTAATAACAGCAGCGGACAGATGGCTTTGCCGTGTCATCATTGGAACTACATGAATATACGGCAGAGTCATATCTCCGCTGCTGTTATTAAGTTTGTTGGGTTGCATATCTAGGAGTTGTCTAACCATTGCTAAAACTAATTTACGCTGAGGAACGCGAAGAACAGGCGGTAACACAATACATATAAACACGGTGTGGTGTGTTGATCAGCACTGGGATCAGCACTTTCGCGCATTGTGTGACTGTGGACTGAAATATTATGTGATTCTATAGCTTTCCCGTATTTGTGTCTGTTTTTAATTAGTGTTCAGGACTAATATAGAATTTAATCGTCTATTTAAGTTAGCAAGGGTGAACCGAAATAGATAACTGGTAACACAAAGATGTCCATTAGAACTTTGGAGCCCCGTGAGGTTAGGCTTTTGAGCTACCCACGGAGAAATACGAGAAAAACAAAACCCTTTTTTACCCGCTTAGCCACGAAAACTTGTTTGATTTTTAATTTACGGGTACTAAAAATATACGTATAATAACTCCGGTAACTGACGCGACGCCGACGTCTTAAAGGCGGAAAAAACGCAATCAGCAGCGTTAATCTGACCTGAAAGACAATGTACTGTCGTAGATCACGTAATGGATTTTCTATTTTTCAATCTCCCTTATTTTCTCCTTCTTATTTTTCCACAAACCGCATATGTTTTACGTCAATTATTTCCCATTTTTCACAGAAAAAAACACAATTTTTCAGAATAAACACAAAACACCACAAAATGTAAATACAGAACAAATATGGCATCCACTCACACAGCAACTATGTGTCTACGTGCCAAAAAACATACATGCGCACTTGAAAATTCGCGTCTACGAATTTAAATTTGCCATTGTTTCCAAAGCAAGCGATTGCTTCACTTTTCGATTTTTTTACCCAGTGTTTATGCAATAAGCACGTAAGTCTTAAATATATCTGTACTGGGAAAGTAAACATAAAAATAACTGCTATAAGCATGCCGGCATGGATTTTAAATTTACCCAAACGTGTGGCTTGGATAAATTTAAGCTACTGATAATTGGCGCCATCTCTTTTCTAACCTAAAAACACCCATTATCAGTTACCTTAGGATAAATACGTTTTAATTTGTTAAAACAAAATTGTCTTCTTGAAAGCAGTCCTTTTCAAATTTTATTAAAAGCGTCTACTTTTTTAATCCCAGCCATACGTTTGGGTTGAATTGAATCCACCGCTTATAGCAGTCATTTTCCATTATTGGTTTTAATACGCTTTAGCCGTACAGATATATTTGGGACGTACGTGGCTTGAAGGTATATTTGATTTGATTATAAATTATTAAATAAGCTTTGACAAAAATGTGACGACCAAAAAAAGTATTCTTTTAAAGTTTTCAAAAAAATTAGCCCTGAAAAACTTGACGACCAACAAAAAACCAAAAATTTTTCAACTGCTTCGAAATCAAATAATTAAAGTAATTATTTCTTTTTAAATTTTGTACTTATTACTTTGGGTAAGGGTCTAGAAAAGTTCAGCGCCGCCAGTTCAGCGCTGGGCGCGAAGAAAACTAGGCGCCGCCGACTCGGTGCAGAAGGAAAAACTCGGCACCGGATTTGCAATTGAATGTATTGACCTGACCTATTTACCTAAGTTAGTTTTCTCTTCCTTAAGGGTGTAGATTGTACCAAAAGGATCTTTATCAAATAGCGCAAAACCAGGCATTTTTATACTTTTTGTCACTGCTATAATGAGTAAGAACGGGTCCAGAGGCTCTCAAAACCTAACCAAATTAAAAAAACCAAACCAAACCTGCCAAAATAAATACAGGGTCGGTGTTTAAATACGAAAAATTATTACTTAAAAAGGCAAAATAAAAACTATTATTAAACAAACATTTATTGTAGCTGTTAGCTCCCGCTAAATTTCGCGGTTGTTTTTTAAATTTTTAAAGCCACACAATTGGATAAAGGACAAAGTGCATTTTCCGCGCATTGGACATGCGCACCAAGAATCAGTGAGATCCTTTGTCAATCGCCTCGAGAAATGGCGTGTTAATTTCGTTCTCCAACTATTTCAAATTTCTACACCTGAAAGTGCTCGATTTTGGTGTACTGAAGCATAGAACTAGAAACTTCAGCCCTTCAGCTGCGTGGTGACATCACTAGATCCGGAAAGGGGCCCCTTGGAACGTGGAGAAATTGGCTGCAAACTGGTGAGTGCTTTGTCTCTGATTGCCGTTGTGTGGTACCAACAATTAACCTATGGACGTTTGATTATTTCGTAATTTCATATCGATATATTTATGTTTGTTCGCGCTTTCATTAATTAAAATATTTACAGTCCATTGCAGTTATCGTTTTTCTTACCGCGGGCTAACATAAGTGTTCCTTTCGAGCCGAATTATTTTAAATTTTACTCCATACGACGGTATTAATAAGTCGGCCATTTATTTTTCACAAGCCGAGATCAAGGCCTTACATTTTGCCAATCGTATTGAAACGGCGGTATTGGTAGCGGCGCGCGCGTTTTTCGGTCCGCTGCTATGGTAACGTACCGTGGTCATTCAGTAAACAAAGCGAAGGAATCAAAACAAACAAGCACAGTTCAGTGTGTTAGATGTGTTCCATATCATTTCGATATTTAAAACAATTTTCATCAATTGCGATAAATTAGTGCATATTTTCGACAATTCGTCATTTTTCTATTTCAGAAGCATTAATTTAGCGTTAATTGTATATTTACCGACATTTCTGTGATTAGATGTGTTCCATATCATTTCGATATTTAAAACAATTTTCATCAATTGCGATAAATTAGTGCATATTTTCGACAATTCGTCATTTTTCTATTTCAGAAGCATTAATTTAGCGTTAATTGTATATTTACCGACAATTTCGTCATTTCAAAGGTAAAATCATGTCTGTCAAAAAAGCTGTGCAAAAACGCAAAGGTTTTTTATCTGCGATCACCGAGTGTTATGTGTTTTCACAGACCGCGGCATCGGACGAAAAAGCGAGAAACGAGTTTCAAGTGAACCTTCGATAAATGCATGCTGGCACATAATGATGTCATTATGTTGATAGACGACGCGGACGACGAGGAGTTTAAAACGCAGGATGCGATCCTTTCAGAAGCTCGTAAATATTTTTATGCGTGTAAGTGGGTTTACTCTAAAATATTTCCGGTTGAGGCCCCATCTTTTTCGGGATCATATGTTCGACAAAACGAAACTCCAAAACTCAAAGAGTTAGGTATTCCCATATTTCGAGGTGATAAAAAATTATGGCCAAGCTTTTTCGATCTTTTTAATAACATTATAGAACAAAATCAAAGTCTAAGTAACGTCCGAAAACTTCAATATTTATTTTCATATCTCGAGGATGAGCCTTTAAAATTGATATCAGGGATTAGCTTATCGGATCAAAATGATAAAATTGCTTACGACAAATTAGTCAATAGATATCAAAACAAGCGAGACCTCGCAAATGATGCTTTAAGCACAATTATGAACTCCACCTTAAAAAACGAGTCAGCTAAAGAATTGCGTAATTTAATTGACACCTTTTCTGAATCCCTAGAAATTTTAAAATCACTTAGCTTTGACGTTGACAGTTGGGACTTTATTATTTTTTTCATTTTGTTAGAAAAATTGGAAGCGTTCAAATTTCGAAATGCTAATACCGAAATTCCCACTTTTCAGTCACTTTTTCAATTTCTAGGAAAAAGATGTAAAGTTTTGGAATCACTTCCTCAATCAACAGCGCCCAAAAAGGTGCCTATCTATCAAAAATCAAATTCTATGCAAAATCAGTCTGGGCAAAAGCCTACCTATCAAAATTCAAATTCTATGCGAAATCAGTTTGGGCAAAAGCCTACCTATAAATCATCCAATTCGCCTTTTATAGGACTGGCTGGCACCTCAACTAATTCAAGTACGGGAATAAAATGTTTCCGGTGTAATCAAGGTCACGTGCTTTCGAAATATCAAACATTTCTTGATCTCTCACCTATCGATCGTCTATCTTTCGTCAGGCAGAAAAAATTATGTCTAGCGTGTTTTCATCCCTTGCATGGGGTAGATACGTGCAAATCAAAATATTCATGCAGGACTTGCAATAGCAAAAGGCACCACACTTTAACTCATATCTTAGAAACTAATCAAGAGTCTGGAAGCCAAGATACTAGTCCTGTCAATCACACACCACCTGTCAATAATCTTCATGTGTCATTAAATACCTCAGGACCTTCAGGTACCTTTCTTTTATGCACCGCCATAATAGATGTTATGGACGGTTGCGGAAATTTTCAACCTGTAAGGGCACTGCTTGATTCTGGATCACAGACAGGATTCATCAGTGAAAAGTGTATTCAGCGTCTTAATCTTCCTAGGCGAAGTTACACCACTGAAATATTCGGATTAAATCAGATGTCTTCCTTTAGTTCCAAAGGGCTCGTTCAATGTCACATTAAGCCACAAGGACAGGTCACTCCTTTACTTAATTTCGAAGCAATTGTCGTTCCACAATTATGTTCCAATATGCCTACATTCACTTTGAACGATAATCAGTGGAAACACTTGGAAAACCTTAAACTTGCCGACCCATCTTATTTCAAATCTAGACCTGTGGACCTAGTTATTGGTTGCGAGCTATTCGCACAGATATTCAAGGAGGGCAGGGTTCTTGGACAAATAGAGCAACCTTCAGCCCTGGAAACTATCTTTGGTTGGGTCGTCATGGGAAAAGTTAACGAAGTAGGTAGTCTTACGGAACGAACCAGTTGTTTTTTAACGAGTCATTCACCTCCGTTAGAGGTCATTCTACCTAGGTTTTGGGAAATCGAACATTTGCCTAAAAAACAAATCTTATCAAAGGAAGAAAAACAAGCAGAATCAATTTTTACTGCGAGTGTAGTACGGCGACCGAGCGGTAGATTCATGGTAGATCTTCCGTTTAAAGATAAAATAAACCCTGACCTAGGAAATACTTATCCGCAAGCTTATCGTAGATTTTTACTTCTAGAAAATAGATTAATCAAAAATCCTGATCTGTACACTGCCTATTCAAGTTTCATGCAAGACTATATCGATTCTAATCATATGAGTTTAGTTTTATCTAGTCAACCAAAAGTCGACGTATCGTGTTTTTTAGCACATCATTGCGTATTAAAGCCGGAAAGCTTAAGTACAAAATTAAGGGTAGTCTGGGATTGTTCGGCAGTCACCCCAAAAAATATTAGTCTCAATGACACGTTGTTATCTGGACCGAAACTTCAAAAGGATATTACTTCTTTACTCCTTACGTTTCGTCTTAATCCTATTGCCTACATTGCTGATATCAAACAGATGTTCCGTCAAGTCCTTATCAATCCTTATCACCGTCCTTATCAAAGGATATTGTGGAGGTTTTCTCCACAGGACCCACTTTCAGTGTGGGAGCTTTCTACTGTCACTTTTGGCATGACATGCTCACCTTTTCTAGCCATGCGTACATTAAATGAGCTGGCAGAGAGAGAGAAAAGGAACGTTTTCCTATGGCTAGTACTGTTCTAAAAACGTCAATTTACATCGACGATATCTTGGGAACTAGCCCTTCGCTTTCTGAAGCCGTTTCCCTACAGATGGAACTCAATGATTTGTTGAAGTCGGGAGGATTTGAACTTGAAATTTGAAATGGGCAAGCAATTGTCCTGAGTTATTGGCAACATTGCCAGAATCCGATCGTCAAATGCCTCTCTCTTTTGACAAGGAGGAACCCCACTTTATCAAAGTTTTAGGACTTCAATGGCATCCAAAAAACGACATTTTTTCTTATCAATGCCGAATGAAGGACAAACCCCCAACCAAACGTTCTATTTTATCTATCATAGGAACAATCTTCGATCCCTTAGGTTTTCTTTGTCCCTTGTTGCTACAAGCAAAATTTATTTTGCAACAGTTGTGGATATCGAAAATAGGCTGGGACGAAGAACCAGATTCTTCTATCATCGACTCTTGGAACAAACTTCGTTCTGAATTCCCGCTCCTTTTCAATTTTCAATTACCCCGACAAATCAAACTGTCAAAAATCAATACCTGTCAAATCATCGGCTTCTGTGACGCTTCAATTCGAGGCTACGCAGGCGTCGTATATTTTCGTGTAGAAGAGGAAAACAATAAATATATGTTTCTCTCATATCTGCAAAATCTAGGGTCGCGCCTATAAAGTCACAAACTTTGGCTAGGCTAGAACTCCTAGGCGCATTTCTTTTAAGCGAATTAATTGACTTCGTTTTATCTAGCTATGAAGGAAAAATAACTTTTACAAATATCGTTACTTTCTGCGATTCGCAAGTCGTATTGCACTGGCTTTCATCCCCGCCTAATCGTTGGCAAACCTTTGTTGGAAATCGAGTCAGTAGAATCCAAGAAATCATTCCCTCAAACTCATGGCGCTACATTCCTTGTGCTTTAAATGCAGCCGATATTGCGTCACGAGGGGCCACCCCTTCACAGCTCATTTCACATGACATGTGGTGGAACGCACCGTCGTTTTTGTGGTCTCCCGAAAACGAATGGCCCGATTTTCATAAATCAAAAATGCCGATTGATTTCAGAGATATTAATCTGGAGGAAAAGCCAAAGGTCTGTTGCAAGGCGATAATTGACGTTAACTTCTTAGATCAGCTTCTTATCAAATATTCATCTATATCAAAAATTCAACGTATCATTTGTTATGTCCTTCGAATAGTTAACCTTTTTCAAAACCATTCCTATCAAAAACCCACTAAGCCACCGGACCAAAAAATTATTTTTGAAAATATTGTTTTTCCTACCACCGGTGAGATGCAAAGTGCGTTACACCTTCTTATCAAACGCGTTCAAGGTTCTTGCTTTTCTGAGCTTTTTTCCGCGTTATCTAAGGATAAACCAATACCGAAAACTTTTCGAAAACTTTCACCTTTTCTTGATGAAAATAATATCATTAGAGTCGGTGGCAGATTACAAAAATCTGACCTTTTGTCTTATTCAGCAAAGCACCCCGTCTTACTTTCGAGTAACCATCGTTTAACTACTCTTCTTATCGAGTCCGCTCATCGACAATACCTTCATCCTGGGTTTAAAACATTACATAATCTGCTTTTACAGCAATTTTGGATATTTAGAATCAACCCTAAACCCTATAGACCGCCCATAATGAGTTCACTTCCCGCTCATCGAATCAATCAACTTAAACCTTTTTCGAGTGTAGCTATCGACTTTTGTGGACCTTTCTTTGTGATTCCTCATCGTTACCGTGGTTGTAAAGCTTTCAAATCGTATGTCTGTGTGTTTGTCTGTACGGCCACACATTGCGTGCATTTGGAATTAACCATGGAACTGTCCACCGAAGGGTTTGTAGGTGCATTCCATCGATTCATTTCCAGATCAGGGCAGTAATTTTATAGGGTTTCGTAACCAATTACTTGATTACGCAAGAAGTGCGTCCACCAGACTTTCTATTCTTTGGCATCTGGGACCTCCTCTCAGTCCACATTTCAATGGCCCGGCAGAAGAAGAAAACTCACTTTGTTCAAGTTGTCGGCGACCAGAAGTTGTCTATCATGGAAATGTCCACCCTTACATGTCGCATAGAAGCTGTACTTAATAGTCGCCCTTTATCTCCTGCCTCTTCAGACTCACACGATCTTCAACCTCTTACCCCTGGGCATTTTTTGACCCTTGAACCCCTTAATTCAGAAATTCCGGAGTCAGATTTGTCCGAGGTTCCCCTAAATCGGCTCTCGAGATGGCAACTAATCCAAAAACTACATAATGATTTTTGGAAACGGTATTCTATAGAGTATTTGAATACGCTACAACAGCGACACAATTGGGCTGATTCGTCCCCAAATATCAAATTAAATAATTTGGTTATCATAACAAGTGATCACATTCAATCACCTTTGAAATGGCCGGTCGGTCGGGTCATCGAACTGCATCCCGGCGGGGACGGTCAGGTGCGTGTTGCGACGGTGCAAACGGTTACCGGTGTTTATAAGCGGCCAGTTGTAAAACTGTGCCTCTTGCCAAATTAAAAGTAATTTTAATTTTTCTACCTATTACCGGGTATTACAATAGGTTTTTCTTTATTTTTATTTTTTTTGAATTTTTGTTTGTTTGTTTTGCCTTTTTTCGGGATTTCGTTATCTCTAAATAAACTTACGATACTTATCTGTTTTCATTCATTTATATTTATCGGTCGATCATTTTTCTTATATCTATATCTGTCCGGTTGAGATTCTAAAATTGTGTGTTTTGGAGGGCAGTTATGTTAGCTCCCGCTAAATTTCGCGGTTGTTTTTTAAATTTTTAAAACCACACAATTGGATGAAGGACAAAGTGCATTTTTCGCGCATTGGACATGCGCACCAAGAATCAGTGAGATGCTTTGTCAATCGCCTCGAGAAATGGCGTCTTAATTTCGTTCTCCAACTATTTCAAATTTCTACACCTGAAAGTGCTCGATTTTGGTGTACTGAAGCATAGAGCTAGAAACTTCAGCCCTTCAGCTACGTGGTGACATCATTAGATCCGGAAAGGGGCCCCTTGGAACGTGGAGAAATTGGCTGCAAACTGGTGAGTGCTTTGTCTCTGATTGCCGTTGTGTGGCACCAACAATTAACCTATGGACGTTTGATTATTTCGTAATTTCATATCAATACATTTATGTTTGTTCGCGCTTTCATTAATTAAAATATTTACAGTCCATTGCAGTTATCGTTTTTCTTACCGCAGGCTAACAGTAGCTACTGCGTTAATTGAATTTTTGCAATAAAACTTGGCACACTTTGTCGGCATTTATATACACATAATACAAAAATATAGGTTTGCATAATTTTTTAATAAAAAGTGGTAGTCTTAAACTTTTGTTTATACCGGTTATGCAGTTTAAGGTACCTTTCTAATTTCGCCACTTGTTATAACTACAATAACGTCTTTTTAATGAAATGAATACCATTTTACTCAGTTTTGTAATTGTAAGAAAATACAGGCTTTTTTGTCAATATATAAAATTTATCATTTTCTTAATTATCTTTACTTTAATGCAATTCATGAATATTTGATGAAAGTGAAATTTAAATTTTGTGTTAAAATTAACGAGAAATTAGAAGAGATTTAGTAATATATTTAAAAAATGCACATATTTTTTTTACAATTATTCTCAGCACTAAACTAAAATAAGAAAATATACAGTAGAAAGTTAGAAACTATAAAACATACAGTGTATTCAGATTAAAATCGGTATTATTGCCAACTTCGTTATTATCAAAACTACAAAGTCGATTAAGTAGTTATGCAAAATTTTAATATTTTTTCTGCTGTTTAAATTGGTGAAAAACAAAAAGAAAATCAAATGACGCGTAGGTAATATATATTAAAAAATTTATTTTTTAAAGGGACACCCGATATACAGTACTACCAATCTATAATAAAATTAATTATCCCTTGACTTTTTTTTTAAAGTAAAAAGTTATTAACGATTTTCTTAAATACAGTGATTTTAATTTTATAAATATTTTTTTATTTTTTTTAAATGCTAGAAATAAAAGTCCACTTTTACTTAATTTATCAAATCTTATTAAGTTGGGCTTGGTCAGGTATTTTTAATAATCCCTGGCGTAAATCTCAGAAAATTTAAGTTTCAGTTTTTGACATATCGTGTGACCCGTTTGACGTAGTGACTGAATTTATGTTTATTTTGATTTAGAATACTAAATTATCTAGAAATCGACACCTAACAACCACTTTAGGCGAAATAAGATTTTAACAATTTTCCCCCACCACTCAATAAAACCTTTTCCCCACCTTTAATTTTTTATAGCTTTAGAGCAATAAGTTAAAACAAACAAAAAATAGTACGCAAAATCTGTTTTGTATTTTGTACAAGTACGCCCCTGTATCTTAATCCTGCACTGGATTCCATCGGAGCAGCACTTTGTGCCAAATATCATCACGATACGCGAAAATGCAGACAACACTCCCCCCTTGTCTTTCGTTTTCAAAAATTTTATATAAACATGAACAATTAATAAGAAGACACTTAGAATAAGAATAAAAAAACACAGTAAAACCTCTCGGATTAATGCAAGCAAAGATTATGACTTCACTTTATTATAAATTCCCGTTACTACGAGGTTAACAAACACAGCCAAATAAGATTACGTCTACTTTCGTGAATATAACGATTCTAGACTTGGTTAAACCGCGCGCGTTTGCGATATCGCGCCTTACTTTTACAATACAAACTTTACATAAATTTATTTATTTTTTATTAATTTTTATGTTTAAAAATTTTAAAATATATAAGTGAAAAAATGGAAACAGACGAAAGGTACTATTTGGGCTTGGATTTAAGCACTCAACAGGTATGTCATTCTTAAAGAATTAAAACAAAATTATTTAAAAATTGCATGTGTGGTCATTCATAAAATGCGATGTGTCATGCAAAGCAGAATGTACGCAAGTCAAAGACCACGTTGTTTTTAATTAGGTATAGGTTAGCGGTCGATAATTGTATACATGTATGAATGAATAAATTGTAAGTATAGACCAGTGCATAAACCTTTTGGAAGGGAAACAGTAGTAACAGCATGAAAACCATTAGAAATAAACGAAAATCTATCGCAGCCAATTGAAAAATAAAATTAGACTCGATCCTAGTTATTGGCAGATCAAGATCTCCTATTGAAAACAGTTAAATAGAGAAGTTATTGGTAATAATGTGCCCCACAACTTTTGTATAAATATTTTTTTACATAATTCAAAAGACGGTTTCTCAATTTTTATTCTGTCATATATTTTTTTTAATTTGTGTTAAAAATTAGGTACAACACGTTGTAGTTTTTTTAAATCAAAAATATTGATTTTGACATTTTGATTTAGAACCTAAAATAAAACCCCGCCCAAGTTTTGAAAGCAGTTAAAAAAAAAGTGTGTGTGTTTTTAGATGACATAAAAAATAAACATCAAAAATTAGCAAAATTAAATACTGAAAATAATGTAAATCAATATCCATCTCGTGTGTGTCATTTTTGGTTTTCACCGTGTAACTTTTTCGTACTACCTAGCAAATTTTTCCGTACTTAGTTGTGTTTATTACCTTCCTAGCCCGCGCAGCAATGGCTAGAGAAGGTATTGTTTTCGACGAAAAAAATTTTTTTTGAGATTACGCCGAAATTCGTTTTTTGGGTGTATTTTCACCTATCCTATAAATATCGTCGTGATGTCTGTCTGTGTGTGTGTGTGTATTTTTTTTCTGTCCGTAACACGATAGCTCCTAAACCGCTGAACCGATTTTCATCAAATTTTCAGGTAAAATAGTGTTGGACACTCTAACGAACTGATTAGTTTGTGGTAAAAATCCATTAATGCTAATTTTTGACAATTAAAAAATTGAAAAAATGCTAACTTTTTAACAAAGCATTGCATCAATGTGCGATTTACGGAATATAGTAGACTAGATTTTGTTTAATAATTTGTGTTATAACCAGAAACTTCGAAGGAGCATTAGTTTCCAAGATATTTACAAAAAAGTGTTTTCAAGGCTGATTATCATAGCTTTACTTGTGCTAATACGCTAGCTAGGAAGGTATAAGATCCGTCATGAATCCATTTATTTTTTTATACCATCATTAGACATCTTAGCAAAAAGATGGCCACTGGCGTTAAGGACATAAAAAAGTAAGTTTTTACCACATTTCGTGAAAAAAATTGTTGCAAATAAAAATCAAAAACAAAAAAGCCGCCTTTCGATTATTCACAGAAAATTTTAGGATATCAAAAAAAAGCTTTTACAGGTTTTAAAAAATGTCATTAACTGCATATAACTTTTGTACTTATTCTTCGGTAGGAAGCCTAGTTTCGTTAAAACTGTAAAAACCCGTTACCATCCCTAATCACACGATTTCATCCTAATCAATCGTTGGCTACATTTTTTCTTTTTTAAAGTTAATCTATCTGCACTAGCATATAAACTGTAAGGGATTAAATAGTTACCCCCTAGCCCAAAACAAACGAATAATTCGTGTGCCTGCAACTAAGGTCACTCATCGTCAAGCAAGCTTAACAGGTAGCGAAGCCTAAGTCTAATTTTCTATTTTTTGGTTATAATTTTTGACATGTTTTCCTCGGTTTCGCATTGGCGGCTCGTTGTTATTTTAAAAATGTGGTTTTAACACAGTCTAAAGATCTATTAAATAATGATACAGTTTCAAGATAGTTTGCAGCATAACTTTTTAATTCTAATTACATAAATATGTTATTTTGGGTACCTTTATACTGTGTAAAACAACATCTTCAAAATAAAACAGAACCGCCAATGTTAGCCCGCGGTTAGAAAAACGATAACTGCAATGGACTGTAAATATTTTAATTAATGAAAGCGCGAACAAACATAAATATATTGATATGAAATTACGAAATAATCAAACGTCCATAGGTTAATTATTGGTGCCACACAACGGCAATCAGAAACAAAGGCACTCACCAGTTTGCAGCCAATTTATCCACTTCCAAGGGGCCCCTTTCTGATTCTAATGATGTCACCACGTAGCTGAAGGGCTGAAGTTTCTAGTTCTATGCTTCAGTACACCAAAATCGAGCATTTTCAGGCGTAGAAATTTGAAATAGTTGGAGAACGAAATTAACACGCCATTTCTCGAGGCGATTGACAAAGGATCTCTCTCATTCTTGGTGCGCATGTCCAAAATGCGCGAATGCACTCTGTCCTTCATCCAATTGTGTGGTTTTAAAAATTTACAAACAACCGCGAAATTTTAGCGGGAGCTAACATAACTGCCCTCCAAAACACACAATTTTAGAATCTCAACCGGACAGATATAGATATAAGAAAAATGATCGACCGATAAACATAAATGAATGAAAACAGATAAGTATCATTAGTTTATTTAGAGATAACGAAATCTCGAAAAAGGCAAAACAAACAAACAAAAAATTTAAAAAAAAGAATAAAAATAAAGAAAAACCTACTGTAATACCCGGTAATAGGTAGAAAAATTAAAATTACTTTTAATTTGGCAAGAGGCACAGTTTTACAACTGGCCGCTTATAAACACCGGTAACCGTTTAAACCGTCGCAACACGCACCTGACCGTCCCCGCCGGGATGCAGTTCGATGACCCGACCGACCGGCCATTTCAAAGGTGATTGAATGTGATCACTTGTTATGATAACCAAATCGTTTAATTTGATATTTGGGGACGACTCAGCCCACTTGTGTCGCTGTTGTAGCGTATGCAAATACTCTACAGAATACCGTTTCCAAAAATCACTATGTAGTTTTTGGATTAGTTGCCATCTCGAGAGCCGATTTAGGGGAACCTCGGACAAATCTGACTCCGGAATTTCTGAATTAAGGGGTTCAAGTGTCAAAAAATGCCCAGGGGTAAGAGGTGGAAGATCGTGTGGGTCTGAAGAGGCAGGAGATAAAGGGCGACTATTAAGTACGGCTTCTATGCGCCAGGTAAGGGTGGACATCTCCATGATAGACAACTTCTGGTCGCCGACAACTCGAACAAAGTGAGTTTTAAAACTTTTGACGCCAGCTTCTGACAGGCCATTGAAATGTGGACTGAGAGGAGGTCCCAGATGCCAACGAATAGAAAGTCTGGTGGCAGCACTTCTTGCGTAATCAAGTAATTGGTTACGAAACCCTATAAAATTACTGCCTTGATCTGACCAGCATTGCGTCACGCTTCCACGTCTGGAAATGAATCGATGGAATGCACCTACGAACCCTTCGGTGGACAGCTCCATGGTTAATTCTAAATGCACGCAATGTGTGGCCGTACAGACAAACACACAGACATACGATTTGAAAGCTTTACAACCACGGTAATGATGAGGAATCACAAAGAAAGGTCCACAAAAGTCGATAGCTACACTCGAAAAAGGTTTAAGTTGATTGATTCGATGAGCGGGAAGTGAACTCATTATGAGCGGTCTATAGGGTTTAGGGTTGATTCTAAAACATTGCAAGCACTTGGATATGGTTCTTTGAATTGCCCGTCTGGCAGATAATATCCAAAATTGCTGTAAAAGTAGATTATGTAATGTTTTAAACCCAGGATGAAGGTATTGTCGATGAGCGGACACGATAAGAAGAGTAGTTAAACGATGGTTACTCGAAAGTAAGACGGGGTGTTTTGCAGAATAAGACAAAAGGTCAGCTTTTTGTAATCTGCCACCGACTCTAATGATACTATTTTCATCAAGAAGGTATAACGCACTTTGCATCTCACCGGTGGTAGGAAAAACAATATTCTCAAAAATAACTTTTTGGTCCGGCGGCTTAGTGGGTTTTTGATAGGAATGGTTTTGAAAAAGGTTAACTATATATTCGAATGACATAACAAATGATACGTTGAATTTTTGATATAGATGAATATTTGATAAGAAGCTGATCTAAGAAGTTGACATCAATTATCGCATTGCAACAGACCTTTGGCTTTTCCTTCAGATTAATATCTCCGAAATCAATCGGCATTTTTGATTTATGAAAATCGTGCCATTCGTTTTCGGGAGACCACAAAAACGACGGTGCGTTCCACCACATGTCATGTGACATGAGCTGTGAAGGGGTGGCCCCTCGTGACGCAATATCGGCTGCATTTAAAGCAGAAGGAATGTAGCGCCACGAGTTTGAGGGAATGATTTCTTGGATTCTACTGACTCGATTTCCAACAAAGGTTTGCCAGCGATTAGGAGGGGATGAAAGCCAGTGCAATACGACTTGCGAATCGCAGAAAGTAACGATATTTGTAAAAGTTATTTTTCCTTCATAGCTAGATAAAACGAAGTCAATTAATTCGCTTAAAAGAAATGCGCCTAGGAGTTCTAGCCTAGCCAAAGTTTGTGACTTTATAGGCGCGACCCTAGATTTTGCAGATATGAGAGAAACAGATATATTATTTTCCTCTTCTACACGAAAATATACGACGCCTGCGTAGCCTCGAATTGAAGCGTCACAGAAGCCGATGATTTGACAGGTAATGGTGTTTGACAGTTTGATTTGTCGGGATAATTGAAAATTGGAAAGAAGCGGGAATTCAGAACGAAGTTTGTTCCAAGAGTCGATGATAGAAGCATCTGGTTCTTCGTCCCAGCCTATTTTCGATATCCACAACTGTTGCAAAATAAATTTTGCTTGTAGCAACAAGGGACAAAGAAAACCTAAGGGATCGAAGATTGTTCCTATGATAGATAAGATAGAACGTTTGGTTGGGGGTTTGTCCTTCATTCGGCATTGACAAGAAAAAATGTCGTTTTTTGGATGCCATTGAAGTCCTAAATCTTTGATAAAGTGGGGTTCCTCCTTGTCGATCGGACTCTGGCAATGTTGCCAATAACTCAGGACAATTGCTTGCCCATTTTTTAAGTTGAAATCGTCCCGACTTCAACAAATCATTGAGTTCTGTTTGAAGGGAAAGAGCTTCAGAAAGCGAAGGGCTAGTTCCCAAGATATCGTCGATATAGATTGACGTTTTTAGAACAGTACTCGCCATAGGAAAACGTTCCTTTTCTCTCTCTGCCAGATCATTTAAGGTACGCATGGCTAGAAAAGGTGAGCATGCCATGCCAAAAGTAACAGTAGAAAGTTCCCACACTGAAAGTGGGTCATGTGGAGAAAACCTCCACAATATCCTTTGATAAAGACGGTGATAAGGATTGATAAGGACTTGACGGAACATCTGTTTGATATCAGCAATGTAGGCAATAGGATTAAGACGAAACGTAAGGAGTAAAGAAGCAATATCCTTTTGAAGTTTCGGTCCAGATAACAATGTGTCATTGAGACTAATATTTTTTGGGGTGACTGCCGAACAATCCCAGACTACCCTTAATTTTGTACTTAAGCTTTCCGGCATTAGTACGCAATGATGTGCTAAAAAACACGATACGTCGACCTTTGGTTGACTAGATAAAACTAAACTCATATGATTAGAATCGATATAGTCTTGCATGAAACTTGAATAGGCAGTGTACAGATCAGGATTTTTGATTAATCTATTTTCTAGAAGTAAAAATCTATGATAAGCTTGCGGATAAGTATTTCCTAGGTCAGGGTTTATTTTATTTTTAAACGGAAGATCTACCATGAATCTACCGCTCGGTTGCCGTACTACACTAGCAGTAAAAATTGATTCTGCTTGTTTTTCTTCCTTTGATGAGATTTGTTTTTTAGGCAAATGTTCGATTTCCCAAAACCTGGGGAGAATGACCTCGAAAGGAGGTGAATGACTCGTTAAAAAACAACAGGTTCGTTCCGTAAGACTACCTACTTCGTCAACCTTTCCCATGACGACCCAGCCAAAGATAGTTTCAAGGGCTGAAGGCTGCCCTACCTGTCCAAGAACCCTGCCCTCCTTGAATATCTGTGCGAATAGCTCGCAACCAATAACCAGGTCCACAGGTCTAGATTTGAAATAAGATGGGTCGGCAAGTTTAAGGTTTTCCAAGTGTTTCCACTGATTATCGTTCAAAGTGAATGTAGGCATATTGGAACATAGTTGTGGAACAATAATTGCTTCGAAATTAAGTAAAGGAGTGACTTGTCCTTGTGGCTTAATGTGACATTGAACGAGCCCTTTGGAAGTAAAAGAAGACATGTGATTTAATCCGAATATTTCAGTGGTGTAACTTCGCCTAGGAAGATTAAGACGCTGAATAAACTTTTCACTGATGAATCCTGTCTGTGATCCAGAATCAAGCAGTGCCCTTACAGGTTGAAAATTTCCGCAACCGTCCATAACATCTATTATGGCGGTGCATAAAAGAAAGGTACCTGAAGGTCCTGAGGTATTTAATGACACATGAAGATTATTGACAGGGGGTGTGTGAATGACAGGACTAGTATCTTGGCTTCCAGACTCTTGATTAGTTTCTAAGATATGAGTTAAAGTGTGGTGCCTTTTACTATTGCAAGTCCTGCATGAATATTTGGATTTGCACGTATCTACCCCATGCAGGGGATGAAAACACGCTAGACATAATTTTCTCTGCTTGACGAAAGATAGGCGATCGATAGGTGAGAGTTCAAGAAATGTTTGACATTTCGAAAGCACGTGACCTTGATTACACCGGAAACATTTTATTCCCGTACTTGAATTAGTTGAGGTGCGAGCCAGTCCTATAAAAGGCGAATTGGATGATTTATAGGTAGTCTTTTGCCCAAACTGATTTCGCATAGAATTTGAATTTTGATAGGTAGGCTTTTGCCCAGACTGATTTTGCATAGAATTTGATTTTTGATAGATAGGCACCTTTTTGGGTGCTGTTGATTGAGGAAGTGATTCCAAAACCTTACATCTTTTTCTAGAAATTGAAAAAGTGACTGAAAAGTGGGAATTTCGGTATTAGTATTGGCGTGACTCATTTCGAAATTTGAACGCGTCGGAATATCCAATTTTTCTAACAAAATGAAAAAACTAATAAAGTCCCAACTGTCAACGTCAAAGCTAAGTGATTTTAAAATTTCTAGGGTTTCAGAAAAGGTGTCAATTAAGTTACGCAATTCTTTAGCTGACTCGTTTTTTAAGGTGGAGTTCATAATTGTGCTTAAGCATCATTTGCGAGGTCTCGCTTGTTTTGATATCTATTGACTAATTTGTCGTAAGCAACTTTATAATTTTGATCAGACAAGCTAATCCCTGATATCAATTTTAAAGGCTCATCCTCGAGATATGAAAATAAATATTGAAGTTTTCGAACGTTACTTAGACTTTGATTTTGATCTATAATGTTATTAAAAAGATCGAAAAAGTTTGGCCATAATTTTTTATCACCTCGAAATATGGGAATACCTAACTCTTTGAGTTTTGGAGTTTCGTTTTGTCGAACATATGATCCCGAAAAGGATGGGGCCTCAACCGGAAATATTTTAGAGTAAACCCCCTTACACGCATAAAAATATTTACGAGCTTCTGAAAGGATCGCATCCTGCGTTTTAAACTCCTCGTCGTCCGCGTCGTCTATCAACATAATGACGTCATTATGTGCCAGCATACATTTATCGAAGGTTTCATCCAAATCGGAATACCTCACTTGAAACTCGCTTCTCGCTTTTTCATCCTTTGCCGCGGTCTGTGAAAACACATAACACTCGGTGATCGCAGATAAAAAACCCTTGCGTTTTTGCACGGCTTTTTTGACAGACATGATTTTACCTTTGAAATGACGAAATTGTCGGTAAATATACAATTAACGCTAAATTAATGCTTCTGAAATAGAAAAATGACGAATTGTCGAAAATATGCACTAATTTATCGCAATTGATGAAAATTGTTTTAAATATCGAAATGATATGGAACACACCTAACACATAAATGAGAAATGTTGTTTGTTTTGTTTTGATTCCTTCTCGATTTTGTTTATACCACGCGGTACGCGAAAACAGGTACTGCGCCGACACCACACCGACCTTCGCAGCGAACGACTTTCTCTCGTTTCAATACGATGGGAAAAATTCAAGGCCGCCTTGTTTTCGGCGTGAAAATAATGGCCGATTATTAATACCGTCGTATGGATTTAATTTAAATTAATTCGGCTCGAAAGGAACACTTATGTTAGCCCGCGGTTAGAAAAACGATAACTGCAATGGACTGTAAATATTTTAATTAATGAAAGCGCGAACAAACATAAATATATTGATATGAAATTACGAAATAATCAAACGTCCATAGGTTAATTATTGGTGCCACACAACGGCAATCAGAAACAAAGGCACTCACCAGTTTGCAGCCAATTTATCCACTTCCAAGGGGCCCCTTTCTGATTCTAATAATGTCACCACGTAGCTGAAGGGCTGAAGTTTCTAGTTCTATGCTTCAGTACACCAAAATCGAGCACTTTCAGGTGTAGAAATTTGAAATAGTTGGAGAACGAAATTAACACGCCATTTCTCGAGGCGATTGACAAAGGATCTCTCTCATTCTTGGTGCGCATGTCCAAAATGCGCGAATGCACTCTGTCCTTCATCCAATTGTGTGGTTTTAAAAATTTACAAACAACCGCGAAATTTTAGAGGGAGCTAACAGCCAATGCGAAACCGAGGAAAACATGTCAAAAATAATAACCAAAAAATAGAAAGCCTCACGTTAGCTTCGCTTCCTATAAAGCTTGTCTTTACGATGAGTGTCCACAGTCTAAAAAGGATATTGTTTTGGTTGAAAAAATATATTTTTTTTCAGTTCTGTTTCTTATCTAAATTAGCGATTTCGTCGTGACGCCTGTCTATGTGTTTAAATCTCTATGTTTCTTGTATGAAACCTTCAATTCCTGTTTAAACCTTGGTATATACAATTAATTTTTAAAAAAGCAAAAAATATTTTTTGGTTGAACGCTAATTTTCAACCAATTTACGTATTCATGACTACTTAGAAAGACACATCGTATTTTTTTGTCGTGGTTTAATTGGGGAAAAGCTTTATTTTTTTTAATTTATACATATACATACATACGCCCACATATACATACATACAATCACATGCACATGCACATACATACATACACATATTATATTTATATTTTTTATTAATATTATTATTATTTTTTTTAAATTTATATTATTATTTCTTTTTTTTATATAATTTTGATCATTTTTATAATATTAATATTAATATTAATATATATATATTTTTTTTTATAAATATTTTATATTATTTTTTAAATATAATTTTCTTTTAAGTTTACTTTATTTTGTTTATTATTAATTTGATTAATCGTCATTTGGGGGTTATTTTAAGCGAATTCTATTGAGTAGGGAGTTATAGATAGATAAAATATTTATAAAAAAATATATATATTATTATTAATATTATAAAAATGATCAAAATTATATAAAAAAAAGAAATAATAATATAAATTAAAAAAATAATAATAATATTAATAAAAAATATAAATATAATATGTGTATGTATGTATGTGCATGTGTGTATGTGTATGTATGTGATTGTATGTATGTATATGTAGGCGTATGTATGTATATGTATAAATTAAAAAAAATAAAGCTTTTCCCCAATTAAACCACGACAACAAAATACGATGTGTCTTTCTAAGTAGTCGTGAATATGTAAATTGGTTGAAAATTAGCGTTCAACCAAAAAATATTTTTTGCTTTTTTAAAAATTAATTGTATATACCAAGGTTTAAACAGGAAAAGTTGTTACGAATAAAATTAAATTTTTTCCGTAACGCGTTTTTGCTAAGTGAATTAATATTTGCTTTAAAAAAAATAACCTCTAGTGACACCTTACGTGAGAGAGTTTAATTAGAATATTTTGAAAATTTATCCGGTGACTTGCACGCTACCTATCTGTAGTCAGGTTAAGCTCAAGATTATTGATTTTATGCAGCGATCTAACCGCTGGAAGAAGTTCATTTTGAATTTGTTTCAGTTCAGGAATAGGATCGAGTGAGTTGTCTGTCCCTTTTTTGTCATTCGGGTGAAACAGGGATAGAAAGAATTTTCTGGTTGTTCAACTTACGTACGACAGACGTTGCGTAATTGGCCGTCTTGTGTTTTAACCTAAACAGCTTTGTTTTGCAAAGACTCTAAGATTGTTTCCAAATTTATTTACCTATAAAACAATAAACATAAGTTTTTTGTAATTTAAATAAAGTGACTCAAAATTGTTCAGTCAGTTTTAGTCTTATTAATGAATAAGGATTTGTGTTATTGATTTTCTGGAGAATGAAAATTTTGGGGTTTTTGGGAATCTGATTGGTCAGTGATTGCTATGCAGTTTGGGAGATTGAGAGGAATTTTACAAAAATTGTGCCTTTTCTGTTCGAGATTTTGTCGAGAAACAAGGTATTTTAATTATGTTATAACATAACCTTAAAAAAATTTTTTGTTCATCAAGCATGGCTTGAAATTTTTTTTGTAGGATAAATTAGAACTTTGCTCTAATTTTAATTAATGGTAATATGAAATTCAATTGCATATACCAGATTTTTATTTTTAATTAGGTCCATCTGTTTTAACATATATATATATATATATATATATATATATATTTGTATAAAAATTTTTCTTATATATATATATATATTTGAATATATATATATATATATTTGTATAAAAATTTTTCTTATATATATATTTGAATAAAAATTTTTCTTTGCCGATGAAATGTTACAATTTTTCTTTATGTCTTTAACAGACTACTTAATTTTTTTATTAAAATTTTGATTAGTTTCATATTTTTTCTTTATCAAAATGTGGTATTGATTTTGTTTTATGTTTCGACTATGTTCGACAAAATATTTATATATTGGCTATATGGTATTTTGGTTATAGTTTATTTATAATGGGTTCACAATGTTGTGCCTACATGGGATTTCTAGAATCCAGATTATGATTTTAAGCTAGTAGTTAATCCTGCATCTCGCTCTCATTTCTTTTTTGGATAGCTTGGTACCAATTAACAATAGTCACTACGACATGACCATATGGTTAAATTTGAGGTTATAGGTATCATAAGCACCTTTGGTTGAAATAGAGTTAGACATGTTAATACAGCTAACATTTTATATAGCTATTGCCGATAGCTGGTTTGTTTTTTTTTATATAGTTTTTTTTATAACCAAAATAAACATTTTTGTTTTTTTTTATAAACTTAGGTTATGATTTGTGTCCCGAAAAGATAAATAATTTGGTGTGAATAGACTAAAGTCTTATTTGGTAATTCTACAGAATTACTGTACAGTATTTACAAATTTTGATAAATCTTTGGAATATTTATATAGGGTGTTTTGACGGACCTGATCAGAAAATAAAGTTTTTTTGTTTTTATCCATGGAAAATGATTGAAACCATAGTTATATTTTTAAGATTACTTCAATTATACTGAATCTAACATTTCCTGGGTTAAGATTGTTTTGTTTTTATGTTATTTTTTTCCTAACCTCAATTCTCGACAAAACTATTATAACATATGTACATATTTTTCACTATTGTACATCAAAAGAAACAAGGTTCTAAAAAGGAAGTATGTCTCTTTTAAGTTATATTTGAACAGTAAAATCTATAATTTTATTCATCATTTTTTTTACTACCTTTTTAAGAAACTGAGTTTCGACAAAAAATTAATATTTTTTGATCTTGTTTATATTTGATCATTTGTTTTTATTTGTTTTTCCTTCTGAAACAAAATAAATGTTGAGGGTTGTAAACAAAAAGTAATCCTGATCTTTTATTTCGTTCCTGCATTGATACATTGGTAACATGGTGATAGTAAGAAAAATCTGTCACCATTGTTGTTAATTGTGTCAAAGTAAATAGAGGTCTATTATCATTTCAAAAATAGAAAATTGACAATATTTTTCTTAAAGGAACCTCACGACCCTAAATAGCTCTACCTAGCCGAGGTAAATTTGAGGTATATTAAAACAACATCAATAATATACTCAAACTCAAACTCAAACTCAAAACATTTATTGCCTACAAAATCAAAACAATGTTTGACAAAGCAACGTCAAAAATTTGTACAAAATAGTTGGAACAATATAAAATGGTCCCTTTTCAAGAAATGTTGATCTATGCATAGGAATAGCGAGCTCAGCTCTGGGTCTGGTTTCAACAGTCATATTACTGCCGTATCTGTCACTATTTGTTGGAAAAAGGGCTTTGTGTTTTTTAACAAAAATAACAATTTCTAGGAAATATATAGATGGCACTGTCAGTATTCTTAGTCTGGTGAAGTGCTGAGCACATGAAGTGCATGGTTTAAGTTTTAGTAAACACCTTATGATTCTTTTTTGCGTTCGGAAAACATCCATTGCAAAAGAGGAGGACCCCCAAAAAATAATACCATAGGACAGTACACTATGTATACTTGCATAATAGTATGTTTTAAGACTGTCAAATGAAACCAGATTTCTAAGGCGTCTTATAACAACACAAGAGCTATTAAGTTTGTTTTTTAATTTATTTATTTGTTGTTCCCAACGGAGACATGAATCTATTGTGATTCCTAAGAAATCTGTAAATTCTAAAACTGGTATAGACTTTCCATTGAACTGAACATATAAAGATTCATCAGTTTTGATTTGTTTGCGAAAAGTTAGTAAGCCAGTTTTCCCCATGTTAAGCCTAAGAGAATTTTCTGTACACCAGTTTGACATTTCATTGGAAGCTTGAGAGCATTTTTTAGAAAGTTCTTGACTATTACGTCCAGATGCAGTCACAGTTTTATCATCAGCAAACTGGGCTACTTTGCCAACTGTTATCTTTTCTTGAACCTCATCAACATACAACAGGAAGATAAGTGGCCCCAGGATCGATCCCTGAGCCACCCCCTGCTGCATGTCACACCAGTTAGAAAAATACTGTCTGTGTTGTGTTAGTGAAACAATTTGCTTTCTTTCTGTGATAAAAGAAAGTAACAGTTTTAAAGGCAGCCCTCTAATGCCAACACGTGACAGTTTTTCCAAAAGTATGTTGTGATTTATCGTGTCAAAGGCCTTTGAGAGGTCAAAGTATA
Source organism: Aspidapion aeneum (assembly GCA_963576565.1). NCBI lineage: Eukaryota > Metazoa > Arthropoda > Insecta > Coleoptera > Brentidae > Aspidapion > Aspidapion aeneum. The sequence continues at coordinate 41,745,426 of OY755047.1, read as the reverse complement.
TACTTGTGGTTTTTTGTCCTTGTTCTAGGTTATTCTGTATTGTTGTTATGACATTGTAAATTGCTTCCTCTGTGGACTTTTTTGGTCTAAAACCATATTGACCTTCATATAGTAAATTGTTTCTTTCTATGCAATTAATTAATCGATTGTATATAGACCTTTCAAAGACTTTTGACACTGATGGCAGCAGAGATACTGGCCTGTAATTACCAAGAACCTGTCTATCTCCTTTTTTTTAAATTGGTATAACTTTAGCTCTTTTTAGTTGCACAGGAAATTCACCCTTGATAAAACAACAATTAATAATGTGTGTGAGGGGCTCACATATGTATTCATCAACCTGTTTTAAAATATATGTTGGAACTTCATCCAAACCTGATGAAAATTTAATTGGAAGTTTTTTAATAATTGACAAAATTTCAGTACTGTCTACAGGTGTAAGAAAGAATGAGTTAGGGATTTTACTTTCATATTTTATTTCTCTATTGTTAGGTATTAGATCTAGGGAAAACTGGTTTAAGAACTCTTGTGCTATTATGTTGGGATCTTGAATTATGTTACCATTGTTTTTTATTGTAATGTTGCTTTGAGACTTGGCCCGATTTGTCTCATGGTTAAAAATTTGCCACATTGTTTTAGTTTTATTTTGAGAATTTATTATTTTGTTGTCATTCGAACTTTTTTTAATGTACTGAGATAAAAGAATTTCACTTTTAGTTGTTTGATAATTTACATATAGATCCTTGATGTATGAAGAGTACCTTTGAATTTCTTTAGTTACCCATGTGCTTTTATCCTTGACTCGCGCTGTTTGTACAGGACAGCACCAGTCAAAGTAATACTGAAATATATTGCTGAAAGATTCATAGCTTTTATTTGGATCTGAAGTGTCAAAGACTGATTGCCAGTTCTCTTGTTGCAAGGATATTTGAACGTTAGTGATATTTTGACTGTTGAAAAACCGTTTTTAGTAAATTTACATACCTTATTTGAAGAACCTTCATAAAAATGCATATATTGCTCGTAGTGATCAGATATGTTTGTTTTATAGATGTAGCCCTCACTTTTTTGTTCATTGCCTACTTTGCTATATATGTTATCAAGTTGTGATTCAGAGCTGGGTCTCGTAATACCTAAAATATGTGGAAATAATGAATAGCTTAAAAACAGTTGGTTCACTGCTTGTGAATCTAAACAGTTTTTTTCAAAATGACAATTAAAATCACCAACTAAAATTAGAGTTTTTCTGGATCGTATATTGTATCCAATACCTCACTGATTCTACTTTGAAAAACATGAATATCAATTAAATTGGGGGACCTGTATATGCAAACAAAAATATATTTTGATTTATTATTTATCACTTCACATACTGAATACTCACAGTGAAAGTCCATTGGTTGAAAATCTTTAATCAGTATTGGGTTGGCTTTTGTGCTGTCTTTAACAAAAATTGTGTGATACAAAAAGTTATATTATATGAATAAAATAATATAACAAAGTGGCGCCCAACGTGGGGCACGATTTTTGTAAAATTCCTCTCAATCTCCCAAACTGCATAGCAATCACTGACCAATCAGATTCCCAAAAATCACAAAATTTTCATTCTCCAGAAAATCAATAACACAAATCCGTATTCATTAATAAGACTAAAACTGACTGAATAATTTTGAGTCACTTTATTTAAATTACAAAAACCTTATGTTTATTGTTTTATAGGTAAATAAATTTGGAAACAATCTTAGAGTCTTTGCAAAACAAAGCTTTTTAGGTTAAAATACAAGACGGCCAATTACCAAATTGAACAACCAGAAAATTCTTGCTATCCCTGTTTCACCCGAATGACAAAAAAGGGACAAACAACTCACTCGATCCTATTCCTAAACTGAAACAAATTCAAAATGAACTTCTTCCAGCGGTTATCTTGAGCTTAACCTGACTACAGATAGGTAGCGTGCAAGTCACCGGATAAATCTTTAAAATATTCTAATTAAACTCTCTCACGTAAGGTGTCGCTAGAGGTTATTTTTTTAAAGCAAATATTAATTCACTTAGCAAAAACATGTTACGGAAAAAATGTAATTTTATTCATAACAAAGTTTTGTGTTCTGACAACAATGCATGTTATCAATGCATTTTAATATACAACAACTCCAAACTAGGAAATAAGTTTCATCACTGTCTTAATTGTATGATACTATATACACTTATCCCACTCTAAATTAAATCAGTACCGTACACTACTAGTTCCACTGTATTCAAGGTTGCCTTTTGCTTTAAACTTAAAGAATTTTAATTTGTTTTAATATTTCGGAATAATGAAAATTCAGAATAGTGACAAAAATGCGGACTAATTTTACCGCCGATAATATAACCTGTCTGATAAACAAAACAAAAGAAAATATAAATAATTAGCACTTCTAATCACCCTATGTCCAACAAAGTAGGTATTATTTATGGTTTGTTACATAGAGCGATACATCTGAGCCATCCTGATTTTCATACAGAAAATATCCTTCGAGTTAAAAAAATTCTGAAAGACAACAACTATCCCGAAAATTTTGTTAACAGGAATATTTCTAGATTTAAAAACAAAAACAAAAATCAACCAAAAAAGCAAAATAAATTTTTTAAATTTCCCTATATTGATGGCCTGTCACAAAAAATAAACTCTTGCTTTAAGGATCTTGATATAACAATGGCATTTTATAACACCAAAACCACCAAGTCGTTATTTACGGCACTAAAAGACCAGATTCCTTTTGACAAGAGAAGCTCTTTAGTTTACAGTATCCCTTGTGAATGTGAGAAATTTTACATTGGTGAGACAATGCAATACTTGTCTAAAAGAATACAACAGCATAAATATGACTGTAGAAATGACAGACAATATTATGACGATAAAACTGCACTCTCAAAACATCACTTTGAGACAGGCCATCGATTTCAGTTTGAAGAAGTCAAAATTCTAGACATGGAAACTCAATCCTATAAAAGAAAATTAAGTGAGATGATTCAAATCAATATCCATGACGCAGTTAACATCAAGACGGATGTTGATGGATTAAGTGGAATTTATAGGAATATATTGAACAAGTACAGGAATCAAGCTTTAAACACCTAGTTCCTAAATTGTTTCTACTTACTATTGCTTATGTTGTAATATAGTGTTGACCTACTGTGATATATATGTTTAGTTTGTTAAATATTAAGTAATGTCCTTTTATAATTTAAAATGAATGTAGTTTAAAAAAATTTTTTGTTTTTTTAGCAAAAGGATTTTATGAATGATAGTTTTAACCTTACGTGTTTATTGGTACCATAAGTGTAGTATTTTGTTTATTTTTATTTTTATGTTTTGTTAGATTCGACAAGTTAAAGATCATTGTCGTTTAGATGGTAGTAAATTTTAACCTCATATTTTTATAATAATAACAATTCATTTGTTTATAAAATTTTAAAGTAAAATGTTCTTCGATCAACACTTATCCCTGTCCGCTGTACTTATGGACCCAAGAAACATTTCTATCTGAGTAAGTTTACTTTGGACTATAGATTGATAATAGAGAATAATCCTAGGTTGAACATATAAACATAAAAAAAAAATTCAAGACAAAAAAATGTTATTAGATTTTGTTACATTTCTTTTCCATGTAAAAATATAGAACCTGTTCATTGTTTTTAGGGCTTGAAAAAGGATTAATTAAATCCGAAACGTTGCCAAAGGTACCTTAGTTTCTTTTTGGTCTGTCCTCTACCCACGAATACCTACCTGATTCTATAATAGGACACAAAATGCACACAAATAATTCTAATAATGATAATACAGAACTTTTTATTATAAATATTTTTTCTTAATCCAAGTTAGCCAGCTATTGGCACAGCAATTGGTCAAATTAGACATAATTTTTTGCTTAATTTGTTTTAAGAAGATTTTAGTAGTCTTGTTTTTTAGTGATGTTTATAGCTCATGGTATATTTTTGGCCCAATATAAATAAACATTCTTTGAGTATTTGATAAGGTTAAAATATGTTTCTTTTGAAGTGTAGTTTAGGGGTTTTTATTCAATTAACGAATTTCTTGATCAGAGTTACAATTAAGGAATAATTTTACACTTAAAACTAAGGTAAATTAAAAAAAACAATATACTTAAACAACATAATTAAACCACTTATATGGATTTATATACTTTTATATTTTTAAAATAATTTACTTATTTGCTTTGTCTACAAAGTTTTATAATGCTTTAAGACAAGAAAGCTGGATTTGATTAATAAGGAATTACATTATTATTAATCCCCTATTTTTAATTAATTTAATAAAACTATTTTAGCTAAAAGCTGTGTTGGTTAACGACAAACTGGATGCTGTCAATGAAGCTGCTGTAAAATTCGACACAGATCTTCCAGAATTTAGAACGCAAGGTAATTTCACTTTGCGGTTTACCTAGCTTTACAGGTCGACCCAGAAAATATCGGGTATCGCCTGCGGCTCGCACTTAAATTTCCTGGGTCGACCTGTAAAGTTAGTTAATTCTTTTTTAACCGACCGGTAAAGAAGCACTTTGTTACTTTACAAGCAGGTCCTTTTGGAAAACTTCCTGGTCTCAACAGGAAATGGTAAAAAACCAAAAGACCAAAAACTCTATTTTTTTGACGGTTTTCTATTAAAATAATCTAAAATATAAAGTGCAAATATCAAAAATTCACCCCGGTAAAGTATGTTATAAATTACTCGTTTTGAGTAGATTCAGTTAATGTTATAATTTTTGAGTCAACTTTTTTTTCGCTGGTCTTGATATGATAACGGTCAAAAAGTTATCTCAAAAATTATGATATGAACTGTACCTTTATCATGGGCGCAACCAGTGCGCAGTGAGATGTGTAAAAAGTAAACTTTACACGTGGTGTCTCAAATTTGATGTTTTTGGAGGGTTTTGGGTGTTTTTAGGGGAGATAGAAACGCACCCACACTTGCGAGGCTCTTACTTTTTTATTTTTAAAATTCTAGAAGAATAGAATCCGACTGCCAAATTAAATTTCATTTGTTACTTTGAGATATTGGATAAAATTGGTATGACAACTTTTATTTTTTATATTCTTTTTTCTTTTTTATAAATATTTAAAATTAACCCCAAGTTGGAAAACAGTCAATTATAACATAAAGTGTTCGTTTTGAATGAATACCTCAATATTTACGTGTGGTGTTTTATGTCGGTTCTATAAAAAGGCGTATGATACACCACCGGAAACTTACTTTACAGGTCCTCCTAGGTTTACATCTAGTACATTTTCTGGGTCCACCTGTAAAGTCTACTTTTCCAGTCTAGTAACGTTAATACCTATTTTTAATAATTAAGTGCTAGTTGATGTTGCCGTTAGGAAAAACTAGACTTTTTCGGAGTACACAACATGATCGATTGTATTTAAAAACAATTAATAAATTATGTGGTAGGTCTATTATTTAGATTAGAAAATCAAACTTTTGTATTTGTTTAACTTCGATAAATATAACAGTTCTTACTTTAAAATGTGCTAGCATGATAACCTCCAGGATCTTTAATAATAATCTGTAATGTTTGCCGATTTTAATAAAAATTAATAAAAAACGCGTTTCTGAACGAACAATAATTTAGAATATACATTATTTTCTCATTTTTGTAAGGATAAAATATTGTGCGGTTTAAAAATCTATATAAACTGGGTGTTAAATAGATTTTTAAAACGCACAATATTTTATCTTTACAAAAATGAGAAAAAAAATGTATATATATTCTAAATTATTGTTCGTTCAAAAACGCGCTTTTTTATTAATTTTTATTAAAATTGGCCAACAATGACAGATTATTATTAAAGATCCTGGAGGTTATATAGATTTTTAAACCGCACAATATTTTATCCTTACAAAAATGAGAAAAAAAATGTATATTCTAAATTATTGTTCGTTCAAAAACGCGCTTTTTTATTAATTTTTATTAAAATCGGCCAACAATGACAGATTATTATTAAAGATCCTGGAGGTTATTTGACTCAAATGCAGCTCATTTACGGAGAAAAAAGTCTCCTTTGACGCAGCCAGTTTGGATACAAACGACATTATTTTCCATAAAAACGTTCTTAGTAACAGAAATGAAAACAAACATTTTCCATAAAAAATGATGTCATAAGTGTCAAATCTAAGAGAAAGTGCATGCGTAGATCAATTAGATGCGTGCATTCGAGGAAGATCGCCCGTTACGCCCCAATTTAAAGAAGACCTACACAAAAAGCGCCACCCTACATATCCCTCAAATTTTCTTTTGATTTAGTACCATTCGGACAACTTTTTTTAGCCATATATAAAATATACATTTCCTTCTTCGCCCCCCCACTCCCATATTTTCAATTGCTATTGCTCGAATTATTACTATTAATCAATAAATTGCAATATTTTTAGGTGGGGCTGCAGTTAACAAAGATGACCCACATCGAATTACAGCCCCCACTCTTATGTGGGTCAAAGCCTTGGACATGGTCATGGATAGGCTGACCGTTGACGGAGTTGATTTTTCAAAAATTGTCGCCGTTTCTGGCACCGCACAGGTAAAATCCATTTAAAGAGACGGAATCAGATTCCCGCAATTTGCCTCGTATAATCCGAATCTTATTTCAAGACAACACCGATATTTACTAAGCAGATTTACTGCTAACCTACTCTACATTAGACTCTAAATATGCAATGGAATTTTTTAAACTTAAGAAAAGTTCAGTGAAATTTTTAATAAAGTATGTCGCCAAACTTCAGAGGATGATTTTTTGAGTGATTTTAAGAAAAAAAAGGTTTCCAATGGAAATATTTCCATGGAAATGGAAATATTGGAAAAATTTTTAAAAATTATCTTTTGTATTTTGGAACCCTATAATGGAACTTACTATAGAACAATTTTTATTTCCGATACTATTGAAGATTCTGAGAAAGTAGACTGACAAAGACGATGCTCGATGTTATTAAGTATGATGCTGAGGACAGCGATGAAGATATGCCTCTTGCTCGACTATTGAATAATGTAGTGTGTCAAGAATAAGATTTTTGTTGTACAAATTTGACCTTATTTCTGTTTCTTTGTTTAAAGAATAACTCCTGATTTGAGTTCGTGTATAAGCCCTCTGCGTTTTCGGTGTTTTGTTATGATATATAAATAATAATATTCCTTTTTTTTTAACATTTCATATATTTTCAATATTTCCATATATTTCAAGTGTTTCAGGAAATATTTCCGGAAATATTTCCAAAAATATATTTCTGGAAATTTGACAACACTAAGTAAGCGGCTTAAGTAAATATTCGGCGATAATTAAGTCAATTACTTATATTTTTTAAACTTTGGTCACTACCAATACTTGACACTGTCGGAAAAGGTTTTTATTTTATCTAATTTTCATACATTTCATCATTTATAAAAAAAATGTAAAAGAAAATTTTCGTTTACCAAAGATCAGCTAAAATTAGGCTAAAAAGCAGCACTCTCGGGAGTGGGATTCTTATGTGCTGCGCTGGAGTCGACATATCTGAAGTTGCGGAGGAGACGAGACGAGAGAAATAATTGATCTTAGAACTCCAGTCACAGCATCGAAAGTTTTATTATATTTTAATCTCGCTGTCCTAATTTTTAACACGAAACTTTTACAAATAAAAAATTTCTGTATAGCAACATGGTTCAGTCTATTGGCAAAATGGCGCTGAAAATACCCTCCAGAAATTAGACCCCACTGAGTTCCTACATCAGCAACTGGGACACTGTTTCTCCGTGTCAAACAGTCCCATATGGATGGACGGCAGCACTGGAAAGCAGTGCAAGGAACTGGAAAACGCGGTGGGAGGCCCAGAAGTAGGTAATTTTAATAAAATATTTGTAGGTAGAATATGCCGTGTTAAAGTTACTGTAATTTGATAACGAGGAACTTTTTTGAGGTAATTTTTAGTAGCACAAACGATTACTTCTTAAAACTAACAACATGTGCATGACTAGTCTCATCATATACCGGGTGGGCCAAAAAAAACAGGACAATTTTTTTCTCATTATAACTTTTGAACTTACCATCGACTTTAATGGGACAAACTGCACTTGGCAGATAATTAATCAGAGTTTTGAGTAAATATTTTTTTTGTCCGTTATTTTAAAATCCGAGATGGCGGACGAAATTAAGTTGTACCCTTCAAATATGCTCGTTTATTCTTGTGTCGCAAACATGTTTGAATTATTTTTTTAAATTAGTAAAAAAGCTGCATTTTTGCCACGCACAGCAAGGTAAGAATCAGCAAAATCGTTTTGGGGTTCTAAAAAAAAATGTTTTGTCTCAACCATTGTTTTAAATTTTGTACGATTCCCTTGCCAATCATGTCTGCATTTATTATTATTTATTTTGATGAAATAAAAATCGTGAGAATTAATTGCTGTTTAATGATCAAAATCAAAATTTATCGCCATCTTAAAATTTAAGATGGTGGACAGAATCATACTTGATTCTTCAAAATGGCAACTTAATCCTTATTTTCTGCAAATGTTTTAGTGTTTTTTTGTAATTTATAGAAAAGCACTACCTTTCCCCCGGACAACGAGATACAAAATAGTAAAATCGGTGTTTTTTATTTCACTAAAATCGGTTTAGTAATAACGAATTTATAAACAAATGAATGCAGACAGGATTGCAATCTTATAATCTGTAAAACAATGGTTGAAACAAATATGGATTTTTTGAAAACCACCACACCGATTTTACTAATTTTACCTCGTTATGTGGGGAAAAAGTAGTGCTTTTCCACAAATTGAAAAAAAACCAAAACATTTTTGGAAAATAAGAATAAACACGCTATTTTTAAGAATCAAATATGATTCTATTCGCCATATTAAATTTTAAGATCCTAGCGCGACGTTTTTGTCTTTAGGAATGTGATTTGTTCTGGGAGCGTAACTCTTATAATGTGTTATATCTACACTGTAATTTGTAATTCCTGGAAATAAATTGAAATTAAATTGAATTGAAAAAATAAATTGAAAAAAAAAAGTAAACTTTGATCATTATCTTTAAAAAGCAATCAATTCTAACCAGCATGTTTTTTATTTCATTAAAATCGGTTAAGTAGTAATGAATGTATAAGGAAATAAATGCAGACATGATTGGCAAGGCAATCGTATAATATCCAAAATAATAGTTAACACAAAAAAAAAATTTTAGAACCACTGAACCGATTTTGCATGCATTCTTACTTTGTTGTACGTGGTAAGAATGCATTTTTTTACTACTTCAAAAAAATAATTAATTCATGTGTGTAACACAAGAATAAGCGAGCATCTCTGAAGGGTACATTTTAATTTCGTCCGCCATTTTGGATTTTGAGTCGGCTGACAAAAAAATATATGTATTCAAAACTCTGATCAATTCTCTGCCAAGTGCAGTTATCCCATTAAAATCGATTATATAGCTCAAAAGTAATAATGAAAAATAAATTGTCCGGTTTTTTTGGCCCACCCGGCATATTTAAATAGACCACAAATGATTACCCAACTTTTTTTAAGCACAATACTTTCTTTAATATTAATTATTAATGAAAAAGTATTTATCAAGTTAAATAACTAGTTTCGTTCCATCAAAGCGTGGGACGGTTATAAAACGGTACGAAAAATCCGGTTTGCGTTCCAGGTCGACGTTGTACTGTTCTCGGACAGTTAGTTTTCCGTTCCATCAAGCAACCTAAACTGGTTTCGGACTCTTCTGAAATACAAGGATTGCAAACAGGCGCAGAAGAACGCGCGGAAAAATTGTATGTAAAACACACACATTTCTAGTTTACACCTGAGATAAAAATATACCATAAAATTACATTAAATTTACATTTGTCTAAGAAAATTCAAAAAACAGTAAATAACCCAAAAAATTAAAATTTTTGTCAAAATAAATTGTAAATATACAAATATTTTTTAAATTTCCAAAAAAAAATTGTGCAACATCTTGATTGTTAATTTTTTTGCAAGAGCCTCTTAATTTTTATTACTACGAGACTGCGGAATGCTGTAGGTATACCACATGGAAAAAAGCTATACTGACCATAGGGTAGCCTGCTTAGAAAAAGAAAAACTAGTTTAGAGGGTGACAAAGGTGTTGATTTTCGTTAGTTTTGAGTACTCGTTACTAATCGTAACTCGACTTCTAAGTAATCATTTTATATATTCGTTACTATCGTTACTTCGATTACTTTAACAGTATTCAATTCACTCATTCAATTAGTGCAAAATTCTCGGACTGTCATTAATTCGAAGATCATTTACTTGTAGGTATATTTTTGTTTGATATTATAAATTAATGTAATTATTTTATCTGCATTTTAAAAAACTAAAATTAAAAATGTATTATGAGAATCCTATGTAATTCTGTAATCCTTTCTGTGTGCAACTTTAATTTCGTGCTCTCGAATTCATACGTTGCCTTCGATGTATCTTCACCTTCCCTTCTGTCTCTTCACGCGAGGCGACGAAACCCACCCTTTCTTTTAGTCACGTGACTTTGAATTTAACCCTCTCGCATATGATCACATGCCTGAAGTAAGTCGATCTCTCATTCGAACAGCATTCGTTTTTTTGGACAGTTATTTGGTCGTTCCATCAAACCAAAACCGTTTTAAAACAGTCCTCGTACTGCATGCGCGCGCTTTGGGATTTTTCGGACCGTTCTAGGACCGTCGAAGGGCCTGATGGAACCCTGCTATTTATATATTTTTTTAAAAAATGTTTTAAACTTATTTTAAAAATGACAAGCTATAAAACAAATATTAGTTTACTCAGGGCTATCAAAACGGACGGGCCACGATCCTCCATTTTGTTGACGTCACATCGGGGGCTGATTTTTTTTTGATGATCACGTCACGACACAGCTGATTGTCTGTAAAATATTGAAGTTGGAATGACGGTTCATGAATATTTGATTTATTTTTAAATAAAGCCGGTTTTGAGATTGTTTTTACTATATTCTTGCAGAACAATTTTTTCTAAATATATAGTAATCCTTAATTTTTCAGAGCCACTTCATTAGCTCACACAAAAATTAAATTTAAAGCACAAGCGAATGTGACAAACACAGATGACAAAGTCAAATACATGTCAAAGATAACAGTTGGCATGCGGTACATGGGGGGTAATTTGAATTCAAAATAAGAAATGCTAAATCTTGAAGATTTTAACCTTTTAATTATCTTGCATCCTTACAAAAGTTTGGTAGAATATCGGGATGGTGTCTGAGAATATTTATCTAAAATTTCGCGGAAATCTGTAGTGCCATTTTGAAAATATCCTAAAAAAACATCTGACCTCCCATAAGACCCAATGTAAAAGTCAGCCCCAGAGAACAGCTGATTTTTTCAGGGTCGTGGCCTCTATTTTTTTGTTGGCCTTAGTTTACTGTGCAAATATGTCATTTAAAACAATAATCGATGTCGATTTATTTCTAGTTTGTCATTTTTTTCTGTAAAAAATACGTATACAAAGTAGTCGATTAAACAAATCCGAGCGTTTTTTAAGGTTTTTGAATAACTGAATAAATTCGATAAAGCTTTACCTCAGACAGGATTTAAATTCAAACCAACTCTTTTGATCTTTTTTATTTTAATAATTAATTTTTAGGCAAAGTTAAGAGAAGCTAAAAAAACATTCAAAAGAGAACCTGATTAAAATATTATTCCCGGTTAAAAAAATTAACTTGCTTACATTCGAAAAAGTTTGAGAAAAAAAAATATTTAAATTTCAATAATTAAGGACAAAAAACGATTTTCAAAGCAAGCTTATATTAAATTAATTAAATATTAATCCTTAGCTTTTTAATAAAATAAAAAAGCAATGGTAGGCTTTTTTTAGTCGTTAACTGAGATGGTGGCTTTGGTGAACCAGGGCTATCAAAACGGACGGGCCACGATCCTCCACTTTGTTGACGTCACATCCCGGGCTGATTTTTTTTTTGATGGTCACGTTACGACACAGCTGATTGTCTTTAAAATATTGAAGTTGAAATGACGGTTCATGAATATTTGATTTTTTTTTAAAATAAAGCCGTTTTTGAGATTGTTTTTACTTTATTGTGGCAGAACAATTTTTTAAAAATGTATTGTAATCCTTAATTTTTCAAAGCCGCTTCATTAGCTCACACAAAAATTAAGTTTAAAGCAGAAGCGAATGTGACAATCACAGATGACAAAGTCAAATACATGTCAAATATAACAGTTGGCATGTGGTACATGGCGGGTAATTTGAATTTAAAATAAGGAATGCCAATTCTTGAAGATTTTAACCTTTTAATCATGTTGCTTTCTTACAAACGTTTGGTGGAATATCGGGATGATGTCTAAGAATATTTCACTGAAATTTTGCGAAAATCTGTAGTGCCATTTTGAAAATATCATAAAAAAACTACTTACCTCCCATAAGATTCAATGTAAAATTCAGCCCCGGGAGAACAGCTGATTTTTTCAGGGTCGTGGCCTCTATTTTTGTGTTGGCCTTGGGTGAACACCAATTGTATAATTGCTGGATTCAACCAAATAATAATTTAAGGTATGCAACCACGGATTGGATTTGACCAAAGTTAAAGTGACAAATACAAAACGGGCGACGGCGCGGCGCCGCCAAGCAAATGCTTTAATTTGACATTTCGTTCTCTGGTTAGGAAATGCCAACTACTACTTGTCAACGACTGTTTTCGTACATTTGTGTTTTTGCCAGTTTTTTTTAATTAGAGTCTAACTGTTAAAAACTGTTTAGGATCTTAAAACAGAGAAAGCTCAAATAAGTTAAATAAATGCATGTCCAAAAAAATGAAAAGTGAAGGACCCACAGCTTGCTTTGGAAAAAATGCCAAATTTAAATTCGCAGAGCGAATTTTCAAGTGCGCATGCATGTGTTTTGTCACGTAGACACACAGCTGCTATGTCGGTGAACGTTGTTGTTTATTTACATTTTGTGGTGTTTTGCATTTGTCGTGTAAAATTATGTTTTTTTATGTGAAAAATGGAAAATAGTTCACATAAAACATGTGCGGTTTGTGGAAAAATAACCGGAAAAAGTAAGGCCATTCCATAAGTAAGTACTTGTATTTTTCTTAATTCTTTGTTAATAAAGTTAAGAGCAGTGGCGGGTCCAGGGGGGGGCACTAGGGGCACTTGCCCCCCCGAGAGTTTTTTGAATATACAAAGAATGAGTAAAAAGTAATGTTTTTGCTAATAAAAATTCAAAATTTTTGACTGCGGCGCATGAAAGTGTCTATTGTTATTATCATCGAAATGACAACCACTAATTCAATAAAATGCTGCTTAAAAAAAATATATACCGTTTTTTACCAACAGAGAATGTCATCTAAAGTGCCCCCCCCCCCCCCCCGAGAAGCACCTCTGGATCCGCCCTTGGTTAAGAGTGGTTTATAGATACCACTAAATACTTTTCATGGTCTCCACAATAAATCTGCAAAATTAATTTTAGAAAAACCATATTTATGCTCTAATGTATTTGAGAAAGCCATACTACTTCTTTCTTTTTCCACAAAATCACAACAAAAATAACAACAACTGACAAACTCCGCCATTTTGACAAGGGCGCGATAAAATCAAAGTATAGTAAGGTAGTTTGTCTGCCTAACCGGCTGAACGAATGACCGTCTGTTTTAGCCTAATTTTGAGCTTTTTTATTGGTAATGTCAAACCACATTCGTTAACGGATAAATATGGGGCATGCATTCCTACACGCGATGCTTGAAGCCAGAACCCCCATTTAATTCTTAATGTTTCTATTTCGGGTAGACAGGATTTCGGCTACTACACATGCGTTAATTTTGGTGATTTTGGAACATACTCCGTTACGTCACTACATGTATCTAGTTGTGGACTAAAATTGTAGTTTTTATAAAATTAATTGTGTAGATTTATTGTAGATACCATAAAGAGTGTTTAATGGCATCTATAAACCACTCTTAACTTAATAAACAAATTATAAAGAAAAATACAAGTACTTACTTGCAGTGGCACTCCCTTACTTTTCCCGAACATTTTTCCTCAAACCGCACTTGATTTACGTGAATTCCCATTTTTCACAGAAAAAAAACATAATTTTACACGACAGACGCAAAACACTGCAAAATGAAAACAAACAACAAATATGGCGTCTACTTCAGAGCAGCTGTCTGTCTACTTGACCAAACACACGTATGGACACTTGAAAATTCGCATCTGCGAATTTAAATTTGCTATTGTTTTCAAAGCAAAACGTGCTTCACTTTTCACACGCATGGTGTACCCGCTTTTTTTTTTGGTTTGTTGTAAAAATCCAATATCTAGCTGTTCTATAATCTCTGTATACAACTGGCTGCAAAAACACCTCTATTAACAATGATTTTGTGATTTCAATATTATAAAACAAAAATATGCTACAGTCTCCTGAGACATCCTCAGTACGGCACACCAAAATGAATGGAAAGGCGATGAAATGAAGGTGATAAAATTTTAAAAGGGAAAATGAAATGTGGAGGACCAGCCCGTAAATTAACTTATGTAGTCTATGACCAAACCTCAAAAAATTCCTTTTACATTTAATATCTAATATGATTTTTTTTTTAGAAATTGGCGGAAATAACAGGTTCCAGGGCGTATGAAAGATTTACTGGAACCCAAATAGCAAAAATATTTCAGACAAGACCTGATGCGTACAAAAATACAGAGGTAAATTTCGTTCTTTAAGAATAGAGACATATCAGCTGCGAGTTGGGTAAAAGTTTTTGAGTGGAATGGGAAACAAAAGAAGCTATCTTTTGATATATTTTTTATGTTATATTAATTATATAATCCAGCTTTCATGACTAGATCACTTTTAGTTCAATAGATTATAATAACCATTCTTTTTTTATTATTGAAATCGGTTCAGTGAATTTATAAGTAAATTATTGCAGACAGAAGTTAAAGCAACAGTTGGAATAACAATTATTATTTAAAGAACCACTAAACGGATTTTATAGATTTTATAGAAAAAATATTAATGAATTTATGAGGAAATGATACTTGATCAAGTATCAAGGAAAATATGTAATTTTTTGAGACCGTGAGTCTGTCGCATGAGCAAAGCGAGAGTTACACATTTTAGGGATGAAAAATTCCCTTTTTAATAAATGTGTATGAGTTCGATATTAACTTAAATTAATACTGGTAAATTAAATTTGCAAAGCGAATTATTGACAAAAGTAACTTTGTGAACTAAATTTTATTAACACAAATTTATGAACCAATAATAATTCTCCAAATTCTTGGTTTGAAACTTGTATACAACGATTTTGTTTCCAATCCCCCAAAAGTTATTGTACGATATCAATAGAAATACTGTTAAACATATTTTTATAAATAATTAAACACAAAATCTCGCCGCAGCGAAAATCAATGCTGCAACAGTTTTAAAAGTGTTGGATGTAAAAAATTTGCGAAGCAAATGTGTTAATGAACTAATTTGCGAAGCAAATTTTTCTCAGCACAAATTTGCAAGGCAAATTTGTTAATAAACTAATTTGCAAAGCAAATTTTTTTCAACACAAATTTGCGAAGCAAATTTGTGATACGGATGTTTTCGCGGAGCGAAAATCATCCGTATGTTTTTATTGATTGGTCTAAACAAAAGTAATTAAATCAATTTTGGTAATACTGTATACACTTAAGTATACAAATTTGAAAGGTTGTTATATTTATAAACGAAATACATAATTATTAATTATTACCACCAAAACAGTTCAATAATCAGTAAACTCGGTATCCGGATAACCCAAAAATCGAGAAATATACGTAGCGACAACCGAACAATGCATTTTCACGCCGAGTACGAGCTGGATTAAAAAATTTGCAGCTCTGGGTAAGGACCGATCAAGCGCTAAGTCACAGTATCCCTTCTAGAAATAGTTCTCGTTTCCTATTGGTCGTTTCAAGGTCGACCTCCTATTTCGTGACGTATATTGCGGGTGCTGCAACGACACAGTGACGAAACGAGGCATAAGCACAGTCTGAGCCATTGAGTTATATAAAGCCCTGAAAGTATATAGTATTGCTCTTTGAACAAAACTATTGAAATTTTTCGACAATTTTAAATCCAAGATGTTGGAAAAAAAGTCAAATTTGTCCTCCTTGAAAGGATCACTTCTTTGTATGTTGCGAGGATTTATTTTTTTATGATTAGTACCTCGTTGTGAGTGGTGGATCTAATAAATAAATTCAAAAAAGGGTCGAAAAATTTATCGTAACATAAGAAACAACTATCCTTTATGGAGGGTCAATATTTAGAGTTGGCGGAGAATTTCACCATGATGCTTTTTATTTTATTGTCAGTTTAGTAATAATGAATTTATGAGGAAATGAATGCACATAGAAATGGCAAGGCAATCGCATAATCTGTAAAACTTTTCCGAAAAAAATCAAAAAATTTTCAAAAAATATAAGAATAAACAGCCTTTTTAAAAGTTTTTATGACCGCCATTTTGGATTTTACAATGACGGCAAATTCTAATAGTGATCTTTTAAAAGCAATCAATCTGTTCCACTTTATATTTTATTAAAATCGGTTCGGCAAAAATTGATTTATAAGGAAATTAATACAGACAGGATTTAGAAGACAATCGTTACAACATGTAAAACAATATAGTTGCAGCAAAAATCAATTTTTAGGGACCGAAATCGTTTTTAACGATTCCTATCTCGACAAAAAAATATCCAACATTTCCGACATAATGTTCGATCAATCAATCCCTGCCAACTACTCTTTGCTTTGGTAAAATTGGTGCTATAGTTGGAGAGTTATAACGAAAAACATCTTGTCGGGATTTTTTGCCCACCAGGTATATTTGAAAAGCGCTTACTTTTATAAATGGTTTTTTTTTTCAGACCAAATTGATACTTTCAAATATCTTAAAATTCTTGCCATAACATACAAACATTTAACATAATATCAGGATGTAATAATAGCAAACTTTAATAGGTGGTAGAAAAGATCAAAAGAAGGACTTTTTCTTATTATTTTATTTTTTGTTATAACTTCCTTAAAAATCATAACAGAAAATCGACATTTTCTGAAATAATGCATGACAATAGGGGTAATAATTAAATGGTAAAATTATTTGAAAATAAATAGAAATACTCAAAATTAATATCCAAAATAGGGGATTTTGGATATGGCGAAAGGAATGACAGGGGCACAACCTTAATGAACTATCTAGAGGAAAGACACATGTATGCAATTAATTAGTTCTATAGGAAGAAACCGCAACGAAAGTGGACATGGCTCAGCCTGACTACTGAAAAAGCATTTTTAGAGATGTAACAGTCCTAAATAGCTTTACAACAGGCAGTGATCACAGGATGGTCAGAAAGGAAAATTAACAATAAAAATAAACAACTTGACATGAGTAAACTTACAGAAAATAAAGCCATATACAAAGAAATGCTAAATGAACAGCTAACCCAAAACTTAAGATGCGAAAACGAAAATATAGATGAAATAAATGATACGCTGATAAGAACTATGACCCAAGTCGGAAAAGATGTGGCACAAAAGGGTGAAAAGAGAGAAAATTTTATATCAGAAGAGATAAAGAAACTCATCGAAAAAAGGCGGAACCTGGAGAAAGGAGGAAAGAGAACATCGATAGAATACACAGAAATAAATAAAACTATAAGAAAAATGATAAAAGAAAATAAAATAAAGAGCCAAGAAATAAAAGTTGAAAGAGTTATAGAAAATAACAGGAATATGAAATGTCTAAGACCGACTCTATATATTATCTATATCAGTGGCGCACCCAGGAATATGTCTTGGGGGGGGCCGAGGCCTCTTGGGGGGGGGCGGGGCCCGAAGCCTCATGATGTCGAATATTAAGCTAGCTGGGTGCGCCCATGTCTATATTATAAATATCACACAGCTATTCTATACAAAATTATACCAAACAAAAAGGGAACCATCGCGAGAAACCATAAAGAAACTCCAAACAAAAATAAAGAACATAAACTCAGAATTACAACCCGAAATAAGCAAAACGGAAATAAAGAGAGCATTAAAGAAAATGAAAAATAACAAATCACCTGGAAAAGACGGAGTACCGGCAGAAATGCTAAAGTACGGTGGTAAAACTGTAGTTAATACCCTCCGTATTCTCCAAAAAAAATTCTAAAAGAAAAAATAATCCCAAACAACTGGAAAGAATCAGTAACCATTATTCTACACAAGAAAGGCGATAGGGCAGACCTAAAAAACTATCGACCTATAACACTCCCCAATGTAATTTATAAGCTTTTCACGAAAATATTAAAAGATAGACTAACAACAAAAATTGACGGATATCAATCAAAAGAACAAGCAGGCTTCAGAAAGGATTTCAATACAGTTGACCACCTGGTAACCACGAAAATTCTAATAGAGCGAGCCAACGAATACAACATTCCACTCTATATTGCGTTTATAGACTTTGAAAAAGCTTTTGATAGAATTGAGCACTGGGCAGTAAAAGCATCTTTAATTAGTAGCCGAATAGATCACAGAAACACAAATTTAATAGCCAATATATATAGCGAAGCAACAACATCAATCAAAATCCACGAGGGGACCAAGCCAATCCGCATAAGAAAAGGTGTCAGACAGGATGACACAATATCCCCTAAACTATTTAACCAGGCCCTAGAAGATGTTTTTAAAAACTTAGACTGGGAAGAAATAGGCATCAAAGTAAGCGGACAATACTTGAACCACCTAAGATATGCTGACGATATTGCCTTAATAACAGATAAGAAAGAGGAACTTATAAAAATGCTGGGAGAACTGGATACAGCAGCTAGAAATATAGGCTTGAGTATGAACTACACTAAAACTAAAATCATAACAAACACAGATGAAGATATCACCAGAATAAACCAAGAAAAAATAGAACAAGTAGATGAATATATATCTGAGACAAATTATTAAACTAAAAAAAGAAAACCAAACAGCTGAAATCAAGAGACGAGTAAGATTGGCCTGGGCAGCATTCGGTAAATTAAGCTACATAATAAAAAATAAAAAATATCCTCAGTACCTTAAACAGAAAGTGTATAACCAATGTATACTTCCTGTGCTCACATATGGATCCCAGACCTGGACGCTTACAAAATCAAACATGGATAAGGTAACAAAAGCCCAAAGATCCATGGAAAGACAAATGTTACATGTAAAGCTATCAGGAATGAATGGATAAGAAATAAAACAAAAGTAAGGGATGTCAGAGGAGAGGTAGCAAAATTAAAATGGAAATTTGCTGGTCAAAATATCAAACTGAAAGACAATCGATGGAACAAATGCATTGTAGACTGGAGACCTTGGCAAAATAAAAGAAGTAGGGGAAGACCCCAAATGAGATAGCGGACAATTTGAAGAGACATGCAGGGACTAGATTGATGAACAGGGCGACAGACAGAGAAGAGTGGAAGATATTGGGGGAGGCCTATGTCCAAAGATGGATCGAAGAAAGCTAGATAGATAGACTTAAAATTATTACCAAAAATCGTTAAAATATAGTGCTAATATTATTATTTTATATTTGTTTTAAGGGTCCTTTAGACATGTACAAAAATCTATTTCAATTTCTTTTGTGTAAATTTAATAGCTCATAATAATATTAATTCTTAAAAGAATTGAGAAATTTATACGTATTCCAAAGATTATTTGGCCACACTGTATCCTTAACCTATCTATATTTTCTTGGAAAAAAGCAACGTTGTTCAATTTGATATTTTAAAATTCATCGTTTTTCCCTACTTTCCAAACTTAAAAAATGCTATAACTTGGCAAAAAGTTATTTGAACTTTTTGTCTGCTTTGGACCTTCCGCACCATCTCTTAAAGATTGGTTCATCATTTAAATTACACCCTGTATTTTAGGTATCATATTTTCATTATATTTTATAAAAGGCCAAGGCCCAAAAGTAGGTATCCATTTCCTGTTTACTGGGTATCCAATCTGAAGGACTGCGTATCCAAATGGATACACAATATAGTCTAAAAAGATGCCTTGCAGACTGATAGGGAACTATGACAAAACTATAGGAAAAAATAAAAAATCCGAAATTAGAATTTACTCCCCTTCCCTATACATGTAAAGTTATGTAAAAGTAACATTACCAACTTTCAGAAACGCTAGAGAGCTGTGATTTGACAGACTGACAGAAACTAAGAGAAATCTATATAATAATTGAGATAAAAGTATAGCCAAGTTCTCCAATATACATTTTAAAATTAAAGGTTTTTACTAGTTTCGAAAAGTTTTTTTAATGTTTTGCGAAATATATTTAAAACGTAAAGTTTGGTACCCGTGAATAAAGAAAACAAAATTTTTTCGTGGATAATCGGGTGTAGAAAGGTTTTGTTCCTCTTGTGTTTTTCCGGGGGCAGCTCGAATGCTGTACACCCACGGGGGTTCAAGATCTAATGGGCATCCATTAAGTGTTGACAGTTAACTGTTTCGTGCTTAAGGAACCCTTCAGAACCGTGCATGGTCAATGTAACACCTTTGTAAAGTTGGAGAGACGGTATATAAATTTCATCTTACGATATTGATAAGAGAAATGAAAAATAATGCCTACAATACGGTATGCTTTAAGCACAAGTGGCGACATCTACCGAATACAAAAGAAACTATGCTCATGGAATAATACAAGAGAAACAAAACCTTTTTATATACGTTTAGGCACGAAAAATTTTTGTTTTTTTTTTAAATATTTAGCCTTGGAATTGGACACTGATTCAAAAATAAAATGTTAATTAGTCAACTAAGTGTAATTCATTTAATATAACTACTCATTATTTGCCTTTGCCAACCCCTTAACACTGATGTTATTATCACTGGACTTTAATAATAATGTAATTTAATTAAAGTGCCCTGTTATCGCTAAAGTATGTAGCTCTCGCTCCTCTCATGCTAAAAACTTATTGCTTTAAAAAAATATTAATGTCACTTTTATCCTTTGAATTTGGCGTGTAAAATACTAATATTAGTTTTTGCCAAACATTTTGCCTAATATATAATCCAAAGAATTAACCTAGGAAGAATTAACTAGACACTGACTTAAAAATGACATCTGCTATTTTGCAAATTTTATTCTGCTCTTTAAATTGAAAGTATACTATACTATAGTTAAATGTGGCATTTGCGAATTTCTTATCTATGAACCGACAATTTTTAATTTTGGTTACTTTGTTAAGCGCGCTCTATAAAAATGATAAAACTGTTGACTGATTACTATGTAAAAAGGTTCGAGTAAGCGAATGGTGTAACTTCCGTCAAAATCTGACGTATGGTTTTGAAGATATCGTAATTTTTTTAAATAAAAATACATGAAATTTATTGAGCTTTTTAAATATTTTGGGATAAATATCAAAAACTATCGGTCCAAGATAATTTATTTTATAATAAAACGAATTGTAGCTCCGGCTCCTCTCATGCTACAGACTCAATGCATCAAAAAAAGTGTTAATTTCCACCAATTTGTGTATAATATTCTATTTCGTTGACGTTTTACAAATATTTTTCGCGGTATTTGATCAAAAAATAAACCTACAAACTAAAAATTTGTCATAACTTAAAAATGACATATGTCATTTTATAGATTTTTGTCTCTTCTTTAACATTAAATTAATCCTATTATTATTGGAATTATATTTCAAAAAATATTTGCAAATTCCTTTAATTTTATAAGATTTTTATTAATTTTGGACCGTTTTGATAAATGTTAAGTGCCCTACACCAGCGCCCTCTACATCAAGGTTAAAACTATAAATTAAGTTTTATGTAGAAAGGTTCGGCGAAGTGAGTAGTGTAATTTTTGTCCAATTCGGACCTACTGTTTTAAAGATATCGCGATTTTTGTAAAAATGCGTGTTATTACCGTTGTGATTTTTGCGTGTTTTTTAGTATTTATTTTTCAAACTCAAAAACGGTACAACTTAGAAAAGTCGAACTTTTTTAAAAAAATAGCTTGGTATTTTCTTAAAAAGATAGCAGTTCGAGAACTGTCAAAAAGTGTAAGGGCAAAAAAATTTCTCGATTCAGTATTTTTGACTGCAAAAACCTTGCATAGTATTTGAAAAATCCTCAAAACTCAAAAACCAAAAACTAATTTTAAAAACCAACTATACGGTTACCGAACACTCCCTTAGTTCCGCAAATGTTTAAAATTTGGTTAAAATGGGTTAAACAGTTTTGGAGTAATGACCAGATATATTTTAAAAAACGGCAAATAAACAGTGAAATTCTGACCAATTTTATTGTATAGTGAAAATGCGTCACTGCAGGGATTCAGAAGAGTCCCAAAATGGGGCACTTGACTTTTTCCGATATGGCTGAAAAACAACAGGCTTCCTGACCACACATAAGAGTATACTTGTGCAAAATCTCAAGTGTCTAGAATAATCCCCTGGACACTTATGGTGTGCCAACGGAGGTACATCAAAAAAAGTCACTTTTTGACGGTTTTTCCCCTATTTCCCCTACTTGAAATTGACATTTTTGGTCTCCCGTAAGTTCTTAAACAGTGCGCCAAATTTCATCCTTCTACGTCGAAGCGTTCCGGAGTAAGCATCAAAATTCGAGCGCGATACACTAGGGGTGCTAGGGACGGAATAATAAAAAAAAAAATAATGTTACGGCCGAGGCGGCTCAAGTAATTGATTTTCGCCACAAGCGAAAATCAATAAAAATAATAATAAATTACATGTTTCAATGATTAATTTTCCCTTAAACCTTCATGACCGCGTCATGCCAGCATTTAAACCACCGTGTGTCGTAATTCGAAAGTTGCTTTCCGAGATCAAATTCAAAATGTACCCTAACGAGCAGCTTCCTAGCCGCGCGCTTTTTAATCGAAGCTATCTGAAATTCACCCTCAAACGGAAACATATGCTAAGAGCCGAAATGAATTTATCTAAATAAGATTTAGATAACATTTGAAAAACAAATTTTTGTATAAGAAAGTAAAAAAAAATATTGCCTTAAACCCGAACATTTTCTTTTATTTTTAGAGAATATCACTGGTCAGTTCCTTCTTAGCATCCCTATTGTTGGGCAAAATAGCTCCAATTGACATATCTGACGGTTCTGGCATGAACCTCATGGATATTCACACGAAAAACTGGCATCAACCCTTGCTAGATGCAGCTGCCCCCGATTTATCTAGAAGGTATGTTAATACAAGGTTCTTAAAGTCAAATCTAGGATGCCAAAACGCCGTCTATTGGAGTATATATACAGACAAAAAATGGAAATGAAAAAAATCGCATCAATACCATTTCCTACTAATATTACTAATATATCTCCCTGGAAAGAACTATCGACACAATGCCCAAACAAGACATGCGACTACTCTGCGGCGATTTCAGTGCCAAGATAGGCAAAGAGCCTAACCTCAACCCAACAATAGGAAGACACAGCCTCCATAACATATCCAATGATAACGGCCAAAGACTCATAGAAACGGCAGCATCCAACAACATGCTAATAAAGTCAATTATGTTCCCACACAAAGACATACACAGACTTGGGTCTCAAATGATCACAGAACCCGAAACCAGATCGACCATATTATGGTGGATGCGGGCCACGGGAGCAACATCTTAGATCTAAGAAGCCTTACCTAGTTCGATCGAAGGTCAAATACAGTCAAATACAATAGATCCGACACAACACCACAGTGGAACATGAATGAAGTACAGAATGAAATAAAACAACAACAATATAGGGAACAACTCGAACAAACCTTAACCGCAGAAACAGGGCATAATGATATAGAGAAACTCTAGGAGACAACCGCAGAAGTAATCACAAAGACCGCCGAAAACATATTCGAAAAGAGTAGGAGAAGGAGGACAAAAACATGGTTCGACGAAGAATGACAAAAACAACTAGAGAAAATATAAATGGTAAGGAAGAGAATGATGCAACTACAAATCAGAGAAATCAGAAAACGATACACGAACTGCCGGAAGGAAACGACAAAACTAATAAGAACAAAGAAAAGAGAGTACGAAAGACAAACGTATGAAGCAATAGAGAGAGACCGTCCTAAACCGGGCTTCAAGGAATTCTAAAGACTAGTTTCTTTGGAAAAGAGAGGTCATAAGCACTTCTTTGGAAAAGAGAGGTCATAAGCACAGATCCATCCCGACACTCAAAAACGACCAAGGACACATGATATTCAAGGAGGAAAAGCTAATTGAAGAATGGAAGAGATATTTTGAGGAACTCCTTAATATAATACAAGAAGAACCACACAAGGAGGACACCTACAGTTGACGAACCCTCCTTTGAAGAGACACAGAAAGACAGCTCCTCGAAAAGGGATGGGAATATAATAAAGCAATACACAATCTCTTTATAGACTTCCGACAGGCATATGACAGCATAGAGAGATCCCAAGTCTGGAACGCAATGGCGGATTTCTCAATACCAGGGAAGCTTATCCGAATGACTAAGCTATGCATGGAAGGAGGAGTATCTAACAATCTAACAACAGCCTATCTAACAGTTTCGAAATACATAATGGACTAAAACAGGGTGACGCAGAATTGCTAACAGTGAAAGGCCTCAAACTACTCCTAGCATATGCAGATGACATTGACCTTATCGGAGATATAATCTTAACTGTAAAAGACATATTTAACAAGATCGAAAGAACAACAAGGGAAGTTAGAATAGTAAAGAAAAGACGAAATACATGTGCATAAACAGAACAGAGCAGAGAGATAGAATGGAACAAAACATCACAATGGACAATTATAATTTTTTTTTATTTGTCAAACACACTGTGTTTATTGTATTACAATCTAGTCAGTAAGACTAGCAAACTTCTCTTAACTTAATTTACTAGAAAAGTCAGACTTAAACTTAGGGTTCACTCAACAGTTCTCCCCGCTTTGTTTAGTCTGTAACTCACAATTGTGTTGTGTTTATAGCATTATTTTGTTTTATGTGTAATTCACTTAGTTTACTAGCTCAAACGGCTTCACTCTTTTTAGTCTTCGAACTAGCATAGTATTGTCTAGAAGCTGAATTGCTTCCACATTCACATGCCGATGGAGTCTATCTTCATGGCTTTTTGCGTACTTTTTTATAGTCTCTGCTACAGTTTCGATTTTTAGATCTCGATGAAGGTCACTATTTCGAACGTACCAAGGTGCATTCACAATGTTTCTTAATACTTTATTTTGAAATCTCTGTACAACTAGAATGTTACTCTCTTTAGCACAACCCCATAGTTGAATACCATATGTCCATACTGGTTTCAGTATTTGTCTACAAAGCAGTAACTTATTATGAATTGTTAAATTAGTCAATTAGCCAGTTCATTTTTCTATACCTTATCTCAAGTTCTTCTTTTTTTTTCTTAACATGTGCTTTCCAGCGCAATTTGGCATCAAGTGTCATACCTAGATATTTTGCCTGATTTGAATATGGTACGGGAATGTTGTTAATTGTAATTTGTATGTGATTTATATTTTTGTTTGTAAAATCAACATGAATTGATTTGGTTTCATTTAATTTTATTCGCCACTTTGTGGTCCAACTGTGAACTTGTGTGACTGCATCCTGAAGTTTTTCTATGCATTTTTCAATAGATTTTTCTACCGTCAATAAACCAGTATCATCAGCAAATGTTGCTAAGTGGCAATTTTCTGGCTTTGGGATATCACAAGTGAATAATAAGTATAGATATGGGCCTAGTACGCTACCCTGGGGCACGCCTGCTTGAATTTCTCTTAAATTTGAGTATGAGTCTTCCTGTTTAACTCTAAAATGTCTATCGGATATGTATGATTCCAAAATATCCGAATATTGTTTTGGCAGAAACCGTTTT
This sequence comes from Aspidapion aeneum, assembly GCA_963576565.1. Taxonomy (NCBI): domain Eukaryota; kingdom Metazoa; phylum Arthropoda; class Insecta; order Coleoptera; family Brentidae; genus Aspidapion; species Aspidapion aeneum. The sequence continues at coordinate 41,719,515 of OY755047.1, read as the reverse complement.
AGTTTAAAATTAATGCCTTCATGCCACACAATGCAGAACAAACTTTTTCCTCTTCTAGTGCTTTTTCTATTATATTAGTAATTCTGTGTACTTGATCTATCGTGGAATGCTTGTCTCGAAAACCAAATTGATGAGACGGAATAATTTCTTGTCTTTCTATGATGGGTTTTATTATTTTAATCAATAATTTTTCATAGAGCTTGGATATAATTGGCAGCAAAGATATTGGCCTGTAAGATGACACGTCATGAAGTGGTTTTCCCGGTTTTGGAATCATGATAACTTCTGCAACTTTCCACAGTTTAGGTACATACCTAAGCCTAAAAGACGCATTAATTAGGTTGCATTGTTTTACGATAGCTTTTCTGGGGAGTTGTTTTATGACTACCCCGTTAATAAGATCATACCCTGGGGCTTTTTTCGAATTAATATTTTTGATTTCTGTTAATATTTCTTTTGCTGATGTAAGCTTAATATGGTCTTCGATTTGATGGGGTTCATTTAAATGAAAGTGTTCATCTGGTGCTTCGTGGGGCTGAAATGTTTTTTCTAAATGACTTGCAAAAATATCTGCTTTTTCTTCGTTGCTGCTTGCCCACTGGTTGTTAGATTTTCGTATGGGTGGAATTTGGATAATTGGTCTTTTAAAATCTTTGGTTCCTTTCCAAAGGGAATAGTCGGTATTTATATCATCTGTAAGTTCATTAAGAAAATGGTTAATAGATTCATTTTTTATTACTAGAATTTCTCGCCTAATGCGCTGCGTCATGTTGTTGAGATTTGTTTTGTCCCGAGGATCACGGCTTTGCTGCCACTTTCTTCTTAGTTTCCTTTTTTCCAATTTAAGGTCTCTAATTTCCTTTGGATGGTTTTTTCCTTTAAAAATTCTCTTTGGTTTTGGACTGTTTTCCCAAGCTGCTTGTTGAATATTTGTAACAAAATATTCAACTTCTTTATCGATTTGTTCTGGCGTTTGCAATGATACTGATAGGTTTATTTTTTCTGACAGACTTTGTTTAAAACTAATCCAGTCAGTCAGTTTATTAACGAGTGAGATATTTGCTTCTTTCTTTATTATGTTTTTACTAAGAGTTAGAATAATAGGTGAATGATCTGAGTGTAAATCAAAACTTTCTTCTATATCTACAAAACTTAAAGATATATTTTTTACTATAAAAAAATCAATTAGATCTGGAATTTTTTCTGGATCTGTTGGATAGTATGTGGGCTTACCAGTTGATATCGGCTCACATTGATATTCACTAATAGCTTGCAAAAGTTCTTTTCCTTTAGAGTTCGTCAGTCTAGATCCCCAGTAGGTATTTTTTGCATTAAAGTCACCTCCAATTATAAAACAGTTTCCTAATTTTCTGAGAAAATTAAGATATTGATTTTTCTTTAGTAAGTGCCTTGGTGGAATATAGACAGCGCTTATGACTAATGTATATGTTTTGGTTTTTACACTTACTAATGTAGCTTGAATCTCTATGGTTTTATATCCCATCTCCTCATAGTGTGATATATTTTCTCAATTATTACAGCACTTCCCCCATGTGCAGTATTGCTAGGGTGAGTTGTATGATACACTTTATCCCCTTTAAATTTAATGTGAGACTGGTTAGTGAAATGCGTTTCTGACACAAGACAGACATCAATTTTTTCTATGTCTAGAATAACTTGTAAGTCTTGCTGATGTTGCAAGAGACCATTGGCATTCCAAGCTAGGATTCTAAGATTACTGACCATTTTGAGGAATATTGGTAGCTCTGTTATTGCTACTTTCTAGTTTAGTTAATCGCTCATCAAGTTTGTTCAATTTCTCCAAAATTAATTATAGTGTTTGTGCCATAGTATTTTGACTACTGATATTAATATCAGGTATAGTAGCTGTTGCCGCTACTTGGCTGTATGTCCTTGTCACAGAGATTTGTGTGACTGTGTTTCTTGTCTGTTGGTTTTGTCTATTTGTAGTCACGTTTGGTATGAGATTCGGTTTCTTAGGTTTATTTTTCAATTTTTGTATTTCTTTAGCAACAAGGCATCCTCTGTAGTTAGCAGGATGCTTGCCTCCACAGTGGATGCATTTTGGCTTAGATTCTTTTGGTTTGGGGCATTCTACAGTAATATGTTTCCCCGTGCATTTTACGCAACGTGGTTCTTTAGCGCAATATTTTTGCGTGTGTCCATAAGATTGACATCTTTTGCATTGAGGGACTAATTTTGAGGTTTTTAGTGCTTTTATTTCTACTTCAATCCCAAGGATAGTGGAAATTTCAAAAATTTTGTTGATATCTTCATCGTGGCTAAATGTGAGCATAAACATGTTAAGAGGTTGTCTTGTTCTCCATTTAAGTTTGTTGCTGGCCTCCAGTGCCTTAAAACCTTGTTTTTTTAGATCAGCTACAATTTTTTGTGGGTCACATGAAAAGTGTAGCCTATTCGCTATTACTCTAATTGGCCTTATTTGTTTGTTTTCGTATGAGTGCCAGTGATGCTTTATTTCATTAAGCATTTTAGTAACCAGCCGATAGCTGTCTGCGTCTTGTACATTTATTTTCGTTATTTAAAACTTTTATTTTAACTCCTTGTATGATATTTAATTTTTCATAAATATCATTAAAATTATTTACGCCATTTACCATAATCGGTGGAGGTAATGGAGCTTTTTTAACCTTAGTAGGGGGTTCTTCATTTTGTGTTTTATTGGAGGGCTCTCCAGTGCCCGAGCTTTGTTGTGGTGGTGAGAGTGAAGTATCCATTCGACGTTTTTTCCAACCTTTTCCTTTTTGTCTGATCCACTCAGTTTCTCTTGCCAGATCGTCCTCATCAGTACTGTAGTCCATGTCAGACTCTTCTTTTTTAGTGACTTTTGTCTCTAAATCTGCAAATTTTCTTTGCATACTTTTCAGTTGACTTCGGATCCACTTGTACACTAAGTGATTTTTTTTCGTTTTGGGATTTTTCCATTCGCTATATAAAACTTCTTCATTTTGTGTTCTAGCATGGCTATCCTGAAATAATTCGGCATTATCCATTTTTTATTGATTTTGTTTGGGCTTTTCGCTAATTTTTAAAACAAGCTTCACAGGTGATGCTACACTTTTTTTGCTTTTAAACATGATATATTATTTATAATAAACATTGTTTATAGATTTTTAACACAGATTTTTCGCGCGCGAGGTTTATTAAAAACAAAACAAACTTCGACTTTGACCTCGTTAGTACTATCATGCAGGTACGATGCAATACAACCGTACCGAACTGCGATCGAACGAATACTGAATTATAATTTCGAAAGAGTGGAGCGTTTCAAATACCTTGGAGCCACAATCACAGCTGACAATGACATCACCGAAGGGTAATTCCATTTAATATCCACCAATGAGTGCCCCTCATAGTCTTAGATTATATTAATTTTTTTATAGTAGATAGACAGGCCCCAAAAAACTTCCAAAAACTCAAACTTTTTTTTTTCATCCCCACCCCTCTTTTTTAGTGTCCATTTGAAATTGCTCAAAATGAGCCATGCAGCCCTAATTTAAAAAAATTCTACTTCATACACGAATTAAGCCCCCGATATCAAACAATCTGCAAATTGTAAAGAAAGCTTTGTTCGTTTAAACCTATTTGAGTATAATAAGTTATTGCTGTACTAAACAGGCTTTGTGCAGATTTAAAAAAAAATAACTTTTTAAAAAAATTTCATATTTTATAAATTTATATCTGCTTCTGATAACTTGCAACCAAAAAATTATTTATATGTTTTGTAGCCAATGACCTTTTCTTATCTAAAATTAGTATAAAAAATTTCAAAAAATATGGCTTAGCCTATAAACAAAAAAAAATTTTACTTGATGTTTTCGAAAAATTTCATTTTAGCAATATTCAGGAGTCAAAAAGGCCATGTTTGAGTGAGTGGATTTAAACCAAATTATGCTGGTTATCACGAGAGGGTATTGGTCTTCAATAATCACCAACCGAACCGAACCGAACCGAACCGAATTAAAATGTTTGTGTATTTTGCTTGTTATTGCCCTGTGTGTCTATATTATGTTCGCCTATAACCAAATCTATATAAAATTATATACTTTCAATGGGTAGCTACGATTTTGAAAAATGGTGGTTAGAGTCAAAAAGGGCTTTAGTTGGTTCAGTGGGGTAACAGTAGGTAAAAGGTAACAAAAAAAAACAGTTTTTTAAATCTCATTTTTATATAAAAAAAAGAATTCCTTTGGTTCAACTTGGCCAATTTTTTGTATGTATACAGGGTGTTTCCTAATTGAATGTCAATATTTATGGGGGTGATTTTTGGGCCAATTTTAAGAAAAAAACTAAACATATGTCCTAAACGTCTTACCTTTTAAGATACAGGGTGGTAAAGTTTTCAAAAATAAATCATTTATTATTAAAGATTCAATTTTGGAAAATCGTGTTACAGATTTTTTATGGCACTCTTCTAAAACTATTTTTCCCACCGAACAATCCATTTTTAAGCTATTTAAAACGTCAACAGTCTCGAAAATTAATAAATGTACGAACCACTTTTATTGGAAACTGTCGCGTTGAAGATAACAGTTTAAAAAAAAAACTGTTTATGATAAAATTTCTTCAGGACGTCGATGCATAGTGGATCAAGCTTCTCAGGGTACAAAGAGCAGTTAAATTAAAAAATTATCATTGTAGGTCTCTTTCCTTTAATAACTTTACAAATTTTTAATTTTTTGTTAATATAAGCAATAAAATTTAATGATAATATTTGCCGATTTTTTTTAAAGCGACTGTCGCTAGTTTCCTAAACCTTGATCCACTGTGTAATGGCGCAATGTATTTTTTAAACATAAAATTTTAGGTAATGTCTGAAGGAAAAATATATTATATAAAATTGATATTTTAAATAAAAATGCTGTTTGCTACTTTACTATTGTAAGGTTTGGTACACCATTTAAAAAGAGCCAACTAGAGCCCTTTTTGAGTGTAAATACCAATTTTTTTCAAAATCGTAGCTACCCATTTGAAAGTATATGATTTTATATAGATTTGGTTATAGGCGAACATATAGACCCACAGGGCAATTACAAGCAAAATACACTTTAACATTTTAATTATGATTACCGAAGACCAATACTTTCTCATGATAACCAGCCTAATTTCGTTTAAATCGACTCACTCAAACATGGCCTTTTTGACTCCTGAATATAGCTAAAAAAGCAATTTTTCGAAAACCTCAATATAAATGTTTTTTGTTTATAGACTAAGCCATATTTTTTGAAAAATTTTATATTAATTTTAGATAAGAAAAGGTCATTGGCTACAAACCGTATGAAGATTTTTTTGGTTGCAAGTTATCATAAGCAGATATAAATTTATAAAATATGAAATTTTTTTAAATTGGTACAAAACTTGTTTAGTACAGCAATAACTTATTATGTTCAAACAGGTTTAAACGAACAAAGCTTTCTTTACAATTTGCAGTTTGTTTGATATCGGTGGCTTAATTCGTGTATGAACTAGAATTTTTTCAAATTAGGACTGCATGGCTCATTTTGGGAAATTTTAAATGGACACTAAAAAAGAGGGTTGGGGATGAAAAAACAAAGTTTGGGTTTTTTGAAGTTTTTTGGGGCCTGTCTATCCACTGTAAAAAAATAAATAAAATCTAAGACTCATTGGTGGATATTAAATGGAATTACCCCGAAGAAATCAAAGGCATAATTCAATCAGCAAACCGGTGCCTGTTCGTGCTAGGTGGTCTCATGAAGTCAAAAAGGACATCAAAAAATCAATATATATAAAACCATTATTAGACCTATAATAACATATGGAGGTGAAACGTGGACAATGACCAAAGCAAATGAAGAAAAACTAAGACGTTTCGAAAGAAAAATTCGCAGAAAAATTTTTGGACCCCATCATGACCCGACCACGGATCAATATCGCATCAGAACTAATGCCGAAATTCAAGAACTATACAATGACAGTGATATCGTACAAGAGACTAATAGTAGAGTAAATTTGTAAAATAAAGCTGCAAAAAGGGTATATTTTTTTATATTTGGCATAGTAGTACCTAAACACAAAAGCTAAATTTTCATTCGAGGATCCCTGATTTTCTGGCCTCAGAATCCAAGATGGCGGCTGCCAAAGTTAAGAAAAAAAATGATTTCCTTGTTTTAAGAGAAATGAAATTAATTTTGATAAATTTACTTTAAGTGGGACCTACTCAATTTAAAAATGTAAAAAAAAATTACACCTGTCACTGCAAAACAAAATGGCAGCTATTTAAAAAAAAATTGTTTTTCTTCGATATTTTCTGTATTTTTTGTGCGATATTTACTTTTAATACCTCATAATAAAGCTACTGACCAGCTCTTTAAACATGCTTAAAAGAAATGATAAGTTTCCCCGACGACACAAAGATGGCGCTTAATTTGTCAAAAATAAAACAGACCTTTTCAACCTGTAGAACAAATAAAATTTTTATAAAAAAAATTTTTGGATTTTGTCAGTCGTAAGCCAGATTGTGTAAAAATTCAGAAAAAGTTACAATTTGACATTTAACATTTTAAGATAGCGGCCGAAGTTCAGATAAAAAAAGTTATTTTTTTGTTCTTGTTTGACACAACTAGTATTGCCGTGTAATACATCGATTTATACTAAATGGGGGTCGCCGATTTTAAATATTTGATAATAAATGACATATGTCTATTATTATCCAAGATGGCGGCGTCCAAAATATAAATACAACATTATCCTTTTGGTTTGGTAATTTTTTTTACCAAGATATGTAGTTTTATATTAACATTAATTAGTTTTAAATTGTAATCTACAAAAAAAATATAAATTATTTATTTTTTAAAGATGGCGACCGAAAAAGTAAAAAAAAAACATTTTTGTCTATTTTTACGAAATTTTTTATTTTAAAAGATAAACCATATGTCAATAGTTTGACAAGTGTATGACATATGTCATTTTTGACAACAGATTCTGATGATTTATGAAAAATTATTTAACTTTGCTAATTTAAACGCTACTGTTAGATCAATATTAACAAAGATAGCTATTAAGTAAAATATGGTCAATTTATTCAAATCACCCGGCACGTGACATATGTCAACTTTTTTAACATTTTTAAAATATCTGTGTTTTGTTTAACGAGATGTCTTGTTTTTTTCAGTTTTTTTTGTTAAGTTTCGAAAAAATAAACAAAAATGTTTTTTTTTTTAAGTTTTTCGGCCGCCATCTTTAAAAAATAAATAAATTATATTTTTTTTGTACATTATAATTTAAAACTAATTAAGGGTAATATAAAACTACATATCTTGGTAAAAAAAATTACCAAACCAAAAAGATACTGTTGTTTTTATATTTTGAACGCCGCCATCCTGATTAATAATAGGCATGTGTCATTTATTATGAAATATTTAAAATTGGTGACCCCTATTTAGTATAAATCAATATATTACACAGTAGCGCACCCAGGAATATGTCTTGGGGGGGGGGGCCGAGGCCTTATGATTTTTTGTGTTTATTCATGAAATATGTGGAAAATATATACAAAAATCTTAGGCTTGGGGGGGCCCGGGCCCAAGGGCCCCCCCCCTGGGTGCGCCCATGTATTACACGGCAATACTAGTTGTGTCAAACAAGAACAAAAAACTAACTTTTTTATTTGAACTTCGGCCGCCATCTTAAATTTTTAAATGTCACATTGTAACTTTTTATAAATTTTTACAAAACTGATAAAATCCAAAAAAAAAATTTCTTAAAATTTTATTTTAAGATTTCTTAAAATTTTACAGGTTATAAAGGTTTCTTTTATTTTTGACATATTAAGCGCCATCTTTTTGTCGGCTGAGAAACTTATAATTTTTTTTCGGTAGGTTTAAAGAGCTGGTCAGTGGCTTTAATATGAGGTATTAAACATAAATATCGCGCAAAAATTAAAGAAAATATGGAAGAAAAACCATTTTTTTAAAATATAGCCGCCATTTTGTTTTAAAGTGACAGGTGTAATTTTTTTTACATTTTTGAGTGGATCCCACTTAAAGTAAATTTATCAAAATTGATTTAACTTCTCTTAAAACAGGAAATTTATTTTTTTTCTTAACTTTGGCAGCCGCCATCTTGGATTCTGATGCCGAAAAATAAGGGATCCTCGATTGAAAATTTAGCTTTTGATGTTACCGACCACCATGCCAAATATAAAAAAATATACCCTTTTTGCAGCTTGTTCTTGAAATGCCCAACAAATTTACTCTACTAAAATCCCGACGACTAAGATGGGCACGACACGTGCAAAGGCTTCATGGGAAGAGGTTCCAACAGGAAAAAGGCCGCTCGGACGTCCCACAATGCGTTGGAGAGATAACATTATGTCAGATCTGCAGAAAATGAATATTCCTTTTAAGCGCCGAATGATGGAGTACCGTGCCATCTGGAGAAAAGTTGTGCAGTCAGCCAGGACCCACCCAGGAATGTAGCGCTAATAATGATGATGATGATTACTAATATACATATTTATAAGCTACGATGTGATAGTTCCCATGACATGCTTTGGCCAAAAGACCTCCATTGCGCAAGCTTCTCCTACGATCCGACCGAGAAACGTTCAGTCAATACAGGACAAGAGAATACATTTCGGTTTCAACGCGTAAAATTTACTAACTGTGAAAAGCGCGCGACTATGCCATTAGTCGGGACAAGTTACTTTGCACAACATACGACCAATTATCAAATACCAAATTGCAAATAATGCCAGGACCTAAAACTATAAACAACAAGTGAAATTAAAGAAAGAAAAATAAGAAAAAAGTTTTCTGCTTCGGCCGGGGATCGAACCCGGGATCTCTGGCTATCTAGGCAAACATGGTGTTTCCGTGGTAGAATGTTTGCCTAGATAGCAAGAGATCCCGGGTTCGATCCCCGGCCGAAGCAGAAAACTTTTTTCTTATTTTTCTTTCTTTAATTTCACTTGTTGTTTACGACCAATTATTGGCCAAAGGATGTGATGGGAATAATCACATCGTTCAAGTACGAGAATAGAGCCACAGGTCTTGTATACATTAATTTATTTAACAAATACCCCTAGAAATATTTCTCTTTAGTTCTTTAGCTAGTTCTTCTTAATTTCTTTTAGGTTAGGCGAGCCAGTCCCATCATATACAAATATTGGGCCTGTGTCTAAATATTTCGTGGAGCGATTTAATTTTAGTCCTAATTGTAGAATTATTGCACTTACTGGTGACAATCCTGCGTCTTTAATGGGTAAGTCAAAAAGCCTTTTTCAGCAAGGTAACTAGCTACTCATTTATTTATATAGGGTGTTCCAACTAAAAGGTAACAGAGGTGTTTTTGGGTATTTTTCGTGCGAATTTGGAGAAACGCTCGTCGATTTTGTTTGCACCCACTATCTTCGAGGGGTATACTTTACCCCTATATTTTGAATAGGGAAAGTGGGTCTAGTGATACCTTGTTTTGAAGGAAAAATTTCAAAAATCTATCCATTAGTTTTTGAGATAATTGCCTTCAAACTTTCAAATTTAACATGGACTGAAAAAATAAAAATTTAATCAGAATTTTATATTTTTCGGATTTAATTTTTATTTTATCATTCCATGTAAAATTTAAAAGCAAATATCTCAAAAACTAATCTATGGATTTTCAAAATTTTTACATGGTTATAAAGATATTCAAGAGAGCTTCAAAACAAGGTACCACTAGACCCACTTTCCCTATTCAAAATATAGGGGTAAAGTATACCCCTCGAAGATGGTGTGTGCCACAAAAATTTCAAGATAGCCAAAGTGTCCCCCTCGCAAACAAAATCGACGTATTCGAGCGTTTCTCCAAATTCGCACGAAAAATACCCAAAAACACCTCTGTTTAGTTGGAACACCCTGTATACGTATACTAGAGATACCTATATTTGCCGCGCGAATCAAAAATATGTAAGCTACAAAGTAGGCTGTAAGAGAGAACATATATAATATTCCAATACTCCCGGTTACCTATTTACATAAATGAGTGGATTTTGAAGCCAACATTATGAAATACATACAAGAAAAACTGCATAAGTCTATCTTTAACAAGTCGCGCACGTCGGTCAGCGAGAAAGACAAACTTATGCTCACTTAATAGATGCTGTATATTGCTATTTCGTAATGTATGCTTCACGAAATGAAAGTTAAAGTGGGTATTGGAGTCTACTACTACTACTACTAAGTCGGTTCAGAACGTTTTTCAACGTTGCCCGACGCCTATACCCCACCTCCTTCAATCCTGACAATCATCTTATCCGTCAAGTTTTTTTGACTCAATGATCTTTAGATTGACTGTTGCCATTCCAGTTTAGGACGGCCTCTTTTTCTGCGCCCTATTGGTTGCCATTCTAGGACCTGATGATTCATATATGAGTGGGCCTTGCAGCCCTTCCACTGCGACCACTAGTGGGTCTATTGTGACTCACTTTTGAGTGGTTTCTCACCACTGTATGCCTAATCCTCCAAAAAGGTTAGCTATCAGTTTGGGTGAGACACTGTTCAGATCTTCTGAATCAATCTGAGGTTTACCGAAAGCGTTTTGACGTAAACGCGCAATAGCCGGACATTCGCACAGTACATGTCTAACTGTTTCATCATCCTCCATACAGAGTCTACATTCGGTCTCTTCTGTTATTCCCATTATGTGCATGGGTACTCTTAGTCGGCAGTGACCCATAAAAAGTCCAGTCACTATACGGAACTCCTGTCTGGTAAGTCCAATGATATTTCTGGCTCTCTTCTGACAAGGTCCTTTAATGAACTCTTTAGAGTGAGCCAGTTCTGGTATATTCATCCAGTATTGTTGGAAGCTGTCCTCCATCGATCCCAATATGGTTAATTTAGCACGAGTTTGGCCTGAAATATAGTAGCCAATTTGCCGAGACTATGTTAAATCTCGACTTTTTCTTGGATACTAACAACTCCAGATCCAACGCCTGATGGCATTTTGGATCCGTCGGTATACCAGAAGCTATCGTTGTTTGAAAAGTTGGTCCTGTTTTTTAACCATTCCTCCCTCTCTGGGAGTATAATGTTGTATAGCTTTCTGCTGTACACCGTGTTGGGCATGACGTCGGATATCATTCCTAGAGTTGCATCCAACTCTTGTTCCCTAATTAGGGCTGTTGATATCACTTTGTTTGCCCGGCCATCCTGGTGATTGGCCCTTATTCTATAAGTTGCTCTTCGTGCCTCCGCCTCTAAGAAAATGTGAATCTAGGACCTGCTTTGACAATCTTTCGTCGTTCATCCGTTATACATGGCCGTATATCCGTTATGCTTCCCTCCATTTTCATTCTTTCTTTTATGCTCTCATTTCTTATGTGATCTGTTCTAGATATTCTCATTGATGGACTTATTGCAACCATTTCGACACTTTCCATTTTTGTTTTGTATTTTTCTGTTACGCGATAAGTCTCTATTCCATACAGCAGCGTGCTTTTCACCATTGTTTCATATATGATAAATTTTACATGGCAAGGACTATAATAGATCTAAAAGGTATTTGCTCATTTGAGTCGATTACTAGAAGTGACCATTTTTGCATAAACAGCTGGAATAAAACAGTAGATAACTTTTTTTCAACTTTTTAAAGCAAACCAGTTGTCAAAGCTGTAACTTCTTCTGGCGACTGAAATCTTTGACCACGCAGTCCATTCTTGATTTTCGGAAAAGTATAGAAATCGTTGGGACTTAGGTCGGGACTGCATGGATGATGGTCCAACAATTCGACTTTTTGTTGGGTTAAAAATTCAATGTTTTTTTGTGGATAATTCGTCGTTCGGGGTTCGTTTTTCGAAGCTCCGTGATGCCTTTCGGCAAACAAATGGTGATGTACCAATCGGCAGTAACAATCCTTTTATCTTCCAAAAGAATTGTTGCTACATGACCTGCTTTTGAGAAAAATGTCGCGACCATCTTTTTGGATACACACTTCGATGTTTTTGGTGGGTTGCCGGTATTTCTAGGCGGAGATAGAAAAAACTGACCCCGCCGTTTTTAAGCTACGGGGTGTTTTTGAAAAGCCTGCATTTTTATTTATGAAAATTTTGTTTTCGTATAAAGAGGTTTCTTGATATTTTCTAAAATAATTGACGGATTTAAACGGGTTTTATCTATCTCTTTTAGTTTTTGAGAAATTGCATAAAGTTTTATTTTTCTTATGGAATTGCCCCATCTTATTCGATTTTTGAAATCAGCGTAAAATATCCTTTAAAATGACGTATCACACTCAAAAATTTATAATTTTAGCTCACACTACTATACCATATTAGCTCACACTACTATACCATAGTGTGAGCTATGGTGATCCTAATTTTTTCTGGAAAAAAAAAGTTGCTCCGATTTCAAAATTTTTATATATCTTTGCGTTTCAGATGATTTTGAAACTTTTTTGTCGCGCCGTCTGTCTGTCTGTATGTCTGTCTGTCTGTCTGTAACGACCAACGCGCATAACTCAAAAACCGCTTACCCGATTTTAATGACATTTGGTACCTAGGCTGGGTCTTCGGTCGAGATCGTCCCATTTAAAAATGAACAAAATCCACCGAGCAGAAGCCAAATAAAAGGGTAGGGGTAGATTAAAAAAATTAGATTTTAAGTGAAAATATGGCGTGTGTGATATCAAACGAAAGGTAATTTAGTCTGGAGTTAAACAAAACAAATTTTAGTTAAAAAAATAAAGGGTGGGGGTATATGTCAAATTAGAGTTAATATCAAACGAAAGGTAATTGAGTCTGGAGTTAAACAAAACACATTTTAGTTTTTTTTTAAGGGTGGGGGTAGATTTCAAAAATTAGAGATTAAGTCAAAACATGGCTTGTGTGGTATCAAACGACAGGTAATTGAGTCTGGAGTTGAAAAAAAATATATTTATATTAGCTCACACGTACACTACCACTATAGTACCTAGTGTGAGCTTAGGTGCCCATATATTGCCAGAGTATTTTTTACTGTTGCTATAATTATTTTTGTTTTTTTTAAATATTCTTTTGTTTTTATTTTATAATTTAATTTGATATATATATATCAGCATAAATATATATATTGATGCACGCGCCGTTGTCACCTCAGCGTTAAGGATATGACGACCTGACCTCACCTATTTCTAGTGGTGTTACCACATATATAGGTACATATATGAGATGAGGGGAAATTCCTTTACCAGAATTTCAAAAGAGGGGTAAAGATTTTTTTTTAATATTTGATAAATACGTGGAATACGTTCGGACCTCAGGCCAATATACAACCTTTGGATATGTGCTATGTCCTGCCACCTCAGGTACTGTTGCCGGTTTTATTGAGGTGATAACGTATGGCGTATATCTACCCTAACCTATAAGCAACGTATTAGCTTTATCTGACTAAATTTATATATTACATACAAGGTAACAACGTTTTACTTTTATTTAGGGATACTTTAGGAAATATTACAACTTTAAAACGTTGCAAAAGTTTGTAAGACAAGATGGCAACGTACTGTCTTTATATAAAAAACCGTACCTTTATACTTTCATTATAGAAAAACGGGCTGTCTTTTTTTTTAAATACTCATTTTGAGGCTTGTGATCTCAGAAATGTTGCATAGCTTGAAAGTTCTAAATACAATTTTTGTTGGGAAATGGTTTACTTACTGTCAAAAATTCTACACATAGATCCGATGAACAAACAAAAGGGAAGTGTCAAAAATACCGTTTTTGGAATGCTAATAAATTTAATAGTTTATATTAATTTGTATATTTTTTGGTTTGCAATGATTATGACATGATGGATATGACAAAATTTTGAATATTTTTTAATTTATCCGTGAAAGTAAATTGAATAAAAAAGGAGTTGTAATAGTTAGTTAAGCCGTTTAAAATAGAAAAAAACATTTGCAGGATATTGTGTTTGCCCACGCCACAGCCCAACGCGCATATTATAAATCTAGTAATAACCACCAGCAATCAAAAGGCTCAAATGTCACGTGATGTCAGAATTTGTAAATTACATTCTTTATCATTTAATTTCCAAGAAAGTCATAATAAAATTATAATTTTTATTCGCTATATTGCAAATGCATCACCTTGTATATACAGCTTATTATTAATATTTCCCTGCACCTTGTGAGAGGTTAATGTAATGAAAAATTTGCATAGTTTCCTATTATCCTGCTTTGCAAAATTGCCAAATCTTGACAGCAACTTTCTTCAGTTTATAGTATTTGTAGTTACATATTTTTTCAAAACGAATTTCTCTAAGTTCATTTTAGGTTATTTAAATTTGTACCAAAGTATTAAATTCCTATTTAAGTATACTAATAATTTCCGAGTTGGCCCAGGATTACTTATACGTAATCCTGGTTCAACTCGTATTATTAGTGCACTCCAACAGGAATTTAAAACCAATATAACTCAAAAACGACCTATAGTTCAAAAAATTATATGAAAGATATTATGCAACTTTACATTATCCCCTGAAAAATGCCACGAAAACATAAAAATTGACTGTATTTAAATGCAATTTTCTGAAATAAAATAAACGGATCCATGACGGATCTGGTACCTTTCTAGCTAGCCTATTAGAACACATCCCGTTTTCAGTTTTTTTGTACATATCTCAGAAACGAAGGCTTTTATGATGTTTCAAGGTATTACACAAATTATTAAGATAAGAGTGCTCCATTATATTTCCAAAGCCGCATATTGTTAAGATGCTCCGTTAAACAGTTCGCATTTAAAAAAAAATTAATTGTCAAAAAACTATCAAGCATTAGTGGATTTGGACCAAAATCTATTCAGCTCGTTACAATGTCAAACACTATTTCACCTAAACATTTCATGAAAATGGGTTCAGCGGTTTAGGAGCTATCGTGTTACGGACAGAGATACACGCAGACAGACGTCACAACGATATTGCTCAGATAGCTTCAAACACACCCAAATAACGCAGTTTCGGCGTTATTTCAATTTTTTTTTTTAAATCTATTTTCAAAACAACTTGCTTTGCTGCGATTTTCACTATTGTTTTGTCGCTTAAAAAGCAAAGCTTAGTAGGAGTAAGTTATTTTCTTCTCTTGAAATAGCTGAATTCCTCCAAAGACACTGAATATAAGTTACGGCCAGGGACGTAGCTGCTATAGTGGTTCTTCTTATTGAAGGAAAAAGCTAAATAGCACGTGACAAAACATCGCAAATTAAATCAAAGTGATTTTTTTGTTTATGCTAGCCTGACCAGGTTAAAAACACTAAAAACGCGCATTTTTGTCCGATTAATTTAACGTTAATTCTTTTTCCTGGCATTATCAATATTTTAAATTAGTCAAGTCTTTTAAGAATTGGCTATGTTGACGCAAATTAAGTAAAAAAGTCGCATCCTTATTCTTTCAAATTCGAATTTTGGTTCAAACTTACGGAGGTATTTTTAAGTAAAAAACTGGAAATAGTAAAGTAACTTTTTAACATGTTTGTTGACTAATTTTTTTAATTTAAAATTGGCTAAGTAAGTTAGTGAAAGATTTATCATTATTAAAAACCGGATTTTCTTAATAAAAATTTTTTAAAATCCGAGGCGTTTTTAAAAGTTTTTAAATTGACACACATATCTATAAAAAGTTCCTTGCCACCACAAAAAGAATTACTTATAAATTGCTGTTCTTCATACCTACACAATGGTAAATGTTGGCTTCAATTTTCGTTTATTTATAACACTTTTTTTGGACATCGTATTTTATAGTCGAAGCAAATTAGGCGTAAAAATGACGACTGGATGAACAAATTTATAAGGATTTGACATTTTGGTTGTGAACTCCTAATAGGAAACCTAAGGTGCAAAACCGAGGAAAAAATGTCAAAAATAATAACCAAAATATAGAAAATCAATCTCAGGCTTTGCTTCCTATAAAGCTTGCATTTACGATAGGTGTCCTTAAGGAAACCCCCTCTACCCTAGGATTAACCTCCTTACCAAACTGAACCTCGCGACGATTTCCTGCGTTTCTCTCACAAACCGTAACTTTTTATATTCTTCATCAAATTTCTTATATATGATTCAAGTTTCAAGATTTATTCCACACATTTTAAATGTAAATACAGAAATTCTAACATTTTTATAATAAATTTTTTAATTTTTTTATTAGTGCTGAAAGCGAAAAATTTAATCCTGTAGTGCTTTTACCTACAAAGAAAAGATAGAATACAAGAAAAAAATTAAGTAACTAAAAATAGCTTATTATAATTTTAAAAAGTTTAAGAACATTGACTAAGTAACTACTGTTTATTACTGAATTTTTAAACTAATAATTTTAATTATAATACTAAACTTTTCCTGTCAAAAACAAACTCTTTACATATACTATAAATAAAGAAATAAATCTTTATTATTTTTTACAGACACATACACACACACACACACACATGCATTCACATAAACCCATATGCTATAGGTATAGGTACAGGTCAAATTACTTTGATAACTAGTGGACAGTGGATTATAATAGATTCTTATGTACAGTAGGTCAGTAAAGTCTGGAATCACCCATTATTGCTGATTTAGAGACCGTTGATTGGATGACATGTTTGTTATTAAATAAATGACGTAGTTCATGATTACTTTTAACTCTATTTGTCCAATCAGGGTGCTAAAAAAACTTATTTCATACAAATGTCTTTTATTAAGTGTTTAGGTATGGAGATACCTTAACAAAAATGTACCACATTTGTAATGACCTATCAAAGCCAAATGTGAAAAAATATACCGGGTGTCCTATTTAAAGAAACATAAGTTTATGTCATAGCTTTTTCTGGAACATCCTGTATAATTAACCATAGCCTTTTCTAACTCGTATTTTAAATCTTTATTTGATATCCAAGCATTTTTGTAAAAAGCTTGCAACTTTTTTTAAAAATTCGTGATTCTACACTTTACGGACACACTGTATAAGTAGGCATAATAAAGGGTTTTCAAAAATAGAAAGATTAAAATCGGAAAATACAAACCCTTTTGATTTTTTGACAAATGATTTAAAACATAGCATCTTTATTGCTTTAGGAAATTCATTATAAATCTTTGCCCCAAGCAAAATAAACATCCTTTGTGTATGGGATAGGTTTGAATAAAACATAAAATAATACGGATTTTTTTTTGTGATCTTTAAAAATAGCCCCATAATTGGGACGTCAATGGAGTTTTCTACAATAAACTTTATTATGCATTTTCTCTAAAGTACTTAGTATTTAGAAAATTGGATAAAACCTAATTATTTCAGTTTATTTTGCTTATAATATAGAAAGAAATATATGGAGGGGATATCTTTACCACTTTGTGGTTTGTATCCTAGCAAGAATATTACACATGCAACTAATTGATACTTTTTGTAGAATATCTATCAATCTTTGTTTAATGTCATTACAATCATTCTTAAACATGAGTCGTTTTTAAGTTAAAGGCCACCAAAAAAAGGAAATTGTGCAAATTCAAAAATGACGACCAAATGGTTGATATCATACCTCGAAAACTATTACTCTAACAAAAACACTTTTTAGCATTTTCGTATAAAATTTAGTTTCAAACTCTTTTACAAACACCAAGGGATTTTAGAAAAACAGAATTTGTGCGCCATTTTTTTAAAAAAACTTCTTTGAATATTATGGACAGTCAACCCTATAATTGTGCCAAGTTTCGGACCTTTTGCACCAAAACCGCATTTTATGTCTCTAATGATTAAACTACTTAACTTATTTTAAGTCTAAAGCCCATAGCACAGGGTTGAATAGCTGTCGAAAATATTTAATGTATTACAAAAGCAATCAATCAACCGTCGAAAACTACCAGAATAATCAAAGAAATGTAAGAAGACTAACAAAATTAGTTCAATTATTTCAATAGATAAAAAAAACAATAATAATCGTCTACAAAGCCGCTTCTAAAATATCAGACCCGAGACGTTTCCGAGAATTCGATTAAACATTCCAAGGGTAAAAAGCAGGTAATATCTGAAATTACATACAACAAAGAAACCCGTCTCTAAAATCTAAACCACAAGGTTGCCAAATTTCTGAGGTCGCTGCGACGCGGTCTTAACACGCAAAATACCTTTTATACCACCGAGGTGACTTAGTAGACCGTTTAGTTTCAGTAAAAGCGCCGCTAGCGCCACCGGTAGATACGTGAACTACACGGCCAAAAAGTAGCTATATATACCATTTTGTGACCTCAGAACAAAATTTTGCACACAGCTTGCTGAATGTGTCAGGAGTCATCCCTGAATTTTTTTTTTTTTTTTTTTAATTCACACATACGTGGTTTTGGCTAACAGTGTCCGGGCGCTCATTGTCGCCAAGGACACTGCTAGTGTCAATACGGCGAGACAGTCCGTCGAATAATTCCAACGGTCCCAAGTACAACGGCTTTCTGCATCCATGTGATAGCACTATTTGGCATGCTAAGCTCTGTTATATGTTGCATGGTTTTTCTGTGTACCAATCCGTTGGCGCTGATGGCTATTGGCATTATTGTCACCTTTTGTAAGTTCCAGATGGTTTTTACTTCCTGAGCCAATGCTTGATATTTCGTTATTTTTTCTCCATAGGCTTTAGCCAAGTTATAATCTTGCGGAACAGTAAAATCAATTATAATTGCCGTTTGTCCCGTTTTGTTCCACACAACCATATCCGGTCGGTTGTGCTCCACTGCTTTATCTGTTTCTACGGTAACGTCCCAGTAGATTTTCGTGGTATTATTTTCAAGCAGTGGCTGTGGACTGTACATATGGTGAGGAGTGAATTTCTCCAGCAAACCCTTACTTAGACTGACCATCTGATGAACCACTTTACCCATGTTATTGTGTCTTTCCAGATATTTGGTGTTAGCAATGGCAGAGCAACCCGATGCCAAGTGTTGTACGGTTTCCTCAGCTATGTTACAAAGTCTGCACTTGGTTGTTTCTACCTCCTGCTTGAGGATATGTCGGGTATATGTTCTCGTTTTAACGACCTGATCTTGGATCGCGAGGAGAGCTCCTTCGGTCTCTGGGAAAAGGTACCCTGTTGTTAGGTAGGAGTTTGATGCGGCAATATCTACTTCAGGTTGATGCAGACTTGTGTAGAACCTCCCGTGCAACACTTTTCTTTGCCAGTTGGATTTAAGCTGCTCAGAAAGATTATCTTCCTCTGGCTCCTCCGGATTTGCCAGGTTCAGAGGAGTGATCTTTTTATCCCAGTTTCGTATACTTCTGTGTACTGGCTGATTGTGTTTATTAAAGTATTTTCTGAGCATTTTTCTTTCTTTGATATTTGAGGCTTGCAGACTGCTCAGTCCACGCCCTCCTTCCCTACGAGATAGGTACAGTCGTTCGATTGCTGAGTTAGGGTGCAGTAATCCGTTCTTAGTGAGGAGTTTTCTGATCCTCTGATCTAATCTTTCCAGGTCAGTTTTTGACCATGAAAGTACTCCGGCGGTGTATGTAAAAGCTGGTACTGCCCAGGTATTTATTGCTGCTATCTTGTTTTTAGCATTTAATTGCGTTTTTAGTATCTTCTGTACCCTCCGGATCAGTTCGCGCTCTGCCCCTTCCTTGTTTTCCTTTTGTCGTATCTCGTAGGTTTGTTGGATACCCAAATACCTGTAAGTGGCTTCTGTCCCTAGTTCCTTGATCCGACCTCCATCCCTCAGTGTGATATCGCCTTGCTCCACCAGTTTACCTCCTTACATGGACGACCGCACACTTGTCAAGTCCAAATTTCATTTGTATGCCTTCACTGAAGCTTCTAACAAGCTCCAGCTCTCCCTCTAACTGTTGTTGTCCTCTTCCGTACAGTTTGAGATCGTCCATATAAAAGACGTGCGATATTTTTGCATGGTCATCGATTGTGTATGCGTATGAACTTCTGTTAAGCATGTTGCTTAGTGGGTTAAGGGCTAGGCAAAACCACAGTGGGCTAAAACTGTCGCCTTGGAATATTCCTCGGCGAACAGATATCTCTTCTGTGCTGTATGAGTTGGTCCCCCCCCCTGACTGTCAGAGTCGTCCTCCATGTCGACATTAAATGCTGTAGTAAACCTATCAGATTTTGGTCAACTTTGTAAATTTTAAGGACTTCTATCAGCCATGAGTGTGGTACCGAGTCATACGCCTTTTGGTAATCGATCCATGCCATGGAAACATTTTTTTGGCGTCTTTTTGCTTGTTTGGTTATGACGTTGTCGATCACCAAGAGTTCCTTGCATCCTCTAGCTTTTTGCTTACATCCGTTCTGTTCCCATGCTAATATTTTGTTCACTTTAAGGTGACCATTAAGCTTGTGCCCTAAGATGGAAGTCAGTATCTTGTAAGCCGACGGAAGACACGTTATTGGTCTATAGTTTTTGGCCTGTTGTAAATTTCCTTCCGTGAGATATGTGGGGATTTCGCGTGGATTCCTTAATGCGTTTTGAATCAGGCTCGCTAAGATCTTGTGTGTGTGTGAGAATCCCTTCCACCAATAATTGTGTATTCCGTCAAGTCCCGGCGCTGTCCAGTTTTTGAGTCGCTTTACTGTCTCCTTAACGTCTGTTTCAGAGACAGTAACCTCTGGCATCTCTGTGTAATTTGCCGCGCTTTCTTTTTCAGCAGCGATCCATTGTGCCTGGAAGTCATGCTCAACTCTCTCGGACCAGATGCTCGACCAGAATTCAGTCATTTCTTCCTTAGAGGGTATTGTGTTTGTATTTTGGCCTTGGTTCTCCTCGTTAAGATTCCTGAAGAACAATTTCTGGTTATTGATAAAAAGGTCATTTTGTTTCCGCCTAAGCGTTCTCTTATGATACCTTTTTATCCTATTTCCCAGTGCTGCTATCTTTTGCTTTAACACCTCGACCCTAAGGAGTAGTTTTTCCCGATATTGCGCATCGTTTTTCTTTATTTTTTTATTATTTTTTTTTATTTTTTTTGCGCTCTTTGCATAGCTTAAAACTTTCTTCTCTAGCTTCTTTTTGGGTTGATCGGTCGTAAGATACGAGTGTAATACACCAATCTCCCGCCGGAAGGCAGAGATTTTTTTCTTCAAGCCTTTTCTCCCATGGAGGTTGTTTTTGGGTTTCGTTTGTTGTTGTAGAAAGCGCGGTTTTTGTTTGCGCGTGTATGCTAGTGGCAACGCTAGCAGCGCAGTATACGTTATGACATAGGTTTTCTAGGTCATTAGATCTTGTGAACTCTCCTTTGAGTGTTGTGTTAATTGCTTCTATTGTGTTTTTGACCTCTAAGGTGATTTTAATGCGTGATAGCTTTGGCCTTACGTGCATTTCTACTCCTTCATATTTATGATGGAATTCTTGAAAGAGCAGCTTGATCTCGGCTGATACTGGTCGATCATCTTCTTGTTGTGGCTCATCGTTTGGTTCAGTCCTTTCATCTGGGACCGCTGGTATAAAGCTTCTCCTTGCTAGTGACTGCCTAAGCAGTTGCGGCCTCCTGTTCCGGTTTTCAGTTGCTTCAGCCTTCATTGCAGCTAGTTCATCCGGAGATATCAACTTACGCTTTTTGATGTTAGTAATTTGTGCCGCTAGGTGTTGCGATGTGAACTGTTTCTCGGGAAAAGCTTCATTCCATAGTTCAACCATTCTTGCCCGGTACTTGGTTTTCTTTGTCTCCCCTTCAGTGACTTTGAAGTAAGCATTCATCAGTGTGAGATTCATTTCCCTGGTCCAATGCTGCCTTCCCCGTTTTTGAGCTACAGCGGGATCCTGCGGTGGAGTTGCGTCCTGCAGATCCAAGCTGTTTCTCCGGGTGTCGTGATTGGGGGTGCTTGGCCTTGTGGTTCCGTTTCGCACAGAGGCGCCACTCGCTCCGCCTTCTTGTGCTAGGGACTGTAACGATCTTCCCACAGACGCACTCCCGACGTCTGGGGCGGGTTCCGAGGCTTCGTTTGGTTCAACGAGAGCAGGTAATTCTCAACCCACGGGGTGCTAACCCGCCAGTTGGTTTGCTGGGGTCTGCGGGGATGCGAATCCCGAAGGCCTACGGCCCCCCCTGCAGGCGAAGCTGGCTGTACAGGTCTTACGTCGTTACCTGTAGCAGCAGAGAGTGTCACTGGCTTGTGACCCCGCCACCGGCCAGACATATATAATAATACATATATATATATATATATATATATATATATATATATATATATATATATATATATATATATATATATATATATATATATTTATCGGTTTCACAACGTTCTACGTCTTCCGATACCCAATCTCCACTCGTTTTTCTTATTCTTATTTCACTGTCTATTCCTTCTCTCCAGCTTCTCGACCTTCCTCGTTTTCTTCGGCCAGTTGGTTTCCATTGTAATATTTGTTTGGTAGTCTTCCATCATCCATTCTTTGTACATGTCTGTACCACACCAGTTGTTTTGTTCTAATATCATCCACTAAAGTACGTTCACCCTCTGTCATAATTTCTCTTATTCTTTGATTTGTAACTCTTTCTCTTTTTGATTTCCCTGCCGTTCTTCTCCACTAGTCCATCTCCGTAGCGGAAAGCATTTTTTTTGTTCTATCTTTGATTGGCCATACTTCTGAGCTGTATGTAATATTACTTTTTACAATGGTGTTATATATAAGCTTTTTGTTATGTTTGATATACTTTGGTCCCAAATTATTCCATTTAATAAAGTTATTGCTTTTCTTCCTTGTACGTTTCTATCTTTTATAGCTTTGTCTAGTGTTCCGTCAGCTGTAATTTTTAGACCTAAGTATTTATACTCATCACAGGACTGAATTCGCTGCCCAGTATTTAAGATTAGATCCTGTTTCGTTCCACCAATACACATCTACTCTGTCTTATTGATATTAACCTCTAGTCCCCACTTATTGTACTTTTCTATTAGTTTTCGTGTCATATATTCGAGGTCGTCATAATCCTGAGCCACCACTATCTGATCATCGGCGAAACATAAAGTATACAAGGTGGTTTCATCCAACGGAATTCCCATGTTTTGGCATTTTCTCTTCCAGACTTTAAGGACCTGCTCCAAATATATCTTGAAGAGCGTAGGCGAGATACAGCAACCTTGTTTAAGACCTTTATTCACTTGAAAGCCTTTGGTTAGTTTTGCTTTTATTTTAACTTGTGCCTTACTAATGCGTTATAGCTCTTTGATGGCCTTAATTAGTTGTACGCTTATGTTTGTCTCAACGCTTTCCAAAGTAGATTTAGTGGTCTACTATCATATGCCTTCTGCAAATCTACGTAAAGCAGATGCAGCTTGAAAGGGGTAGGGTTAAGGTTATTTCAGCATGGAGGGTATAAACTAGGGTACGCGTGGTTCCAATCCTGTTTGAATCCCGGTTCTTGGGTTCAAGACACTCAATAGTAGTAAACGAAAAAATTTAAGTTAAAAAGCAAGCTCGACTTACCTATTATTCCAGGAACGTAAATTCTGGAAGGAAACCGGCACTATCACCCGCGTGGGTATTGATCAGAAAAAACCGCAAGGTTAAAATTGTGACGTATATGTCGATATATGAACGACGGCTGTAGTCATGAGTGGTCAATGCTTCCTTGTTTTCGCACAGCGCGCAGCGGCTCGCGCGCCGGTGGTTTCCACACAGTCCATTCTTCAGTGAAGAAGGAAGTAGGGGTAGGAAGGGTGGAAACACCTAATAAGGGATGCAAGGAAAAGTGCGTCGAGCTTGATAATTATTTAGAGTAAAATTAAATTAAACGCGCAAATTTCTATTTGCAATAGTGTAGTAAAATTAACTAGAAAAACAAAAAAAAAATAATAATAATAAATTCTAAAAACTTCCCAAAAACGTTACAAACAAAAATAAAGCAATATGAGGGCGAGAACGAACCATTTCCCACCCCCATGAAATGCCGCGCACTTTCATTCATGAGAAGTAGGAGGGGGCAGTGAGCAAAGTTTAACTAGTGGTCTTTTATAGACGCCTTTGTTAGTTTTAACCACTGCAACCCTTGGAACCTTATCAGTTCCGTAGAATAATTCGGTAATTCGGCCAAGTGGCCAATCTAAAGGAGACGCATTTTCGTCTTTTATGAGCACAAGAGTACCAATAGTGACCGAGCTCATGCCCTCAAGCCACTTCGCTCTTTGCTGCAGCGTATGTAAATACTCGGTTCTCCACCGTTTCCAAAAATCCTGTTGGATTCTAACTAAAAGTTGCCACCTGTCCAATCTATTTAAAGGTATTTCTGTAAGATCGGGGTCTGGGAGAGCATTAAGAGGTTCCAAATTTAAGAAGTGACCCGGAGTAAGTACAGCTAAGTCGGTAGGGTCACTCGATAGTTCACACAGAGGACGCGAATTAAGAACACCCTCTACTTGCGCCAGAACGGTAACGAACTCTTCGTACGTTAGTAATTGTTTGCCAATCACACGCTTTAAATGAGTTTTAGTAGACTTAATGTTCGACTCCCAAAGCCCACCCATATGGGAGGCCCCAGGTGGGTTAAAATGCCACTAAATGGATTCTTGTTTTGCACAATCTTCGAATATTTTACGAAAGTATTTATCAGCAGAAACAAAATTCGTGCCACAATCTGTGAAAATCTGCCGAATTCTGCCTCTTCTAGCCACAAACCGGCGCAGAGCGGCCAAAAAGGCATCAGTAGACATATCCGAAACCAAGTCAATGTAAACGCATTTTAGGACACAGCAAATAAATAGGCAAACGTAGGATTTAACTATCTTAAAACTACGCAATTTTGACGTTTTAATGTCAAAAGGGCCGCAGAAATCGATTCCTACTTGTGAGAAGGGTTTGGCTTGTCATAATTGAAATTTGGGCAAATTTCCCATAGGGGGTTGAAAAGCAATGGGGTTAGTTTTCCAACATTGAAGGCAACTGTGCAATATTTTGCGGACCACTCGTTTAGCAGCAAGGATCCAAAAGGATTGAAAAAATAAAAATACAGTGGTCTGTAATCCGCAGTGTAAATAAGTGATATGTATATCTTTAATAAGCAATGTGGTAAAAATGCAATTATTAGGTAAAAGCAAGGGGTATTTTTTGTCAAAGCATACTCGTAATAAGCCCGTTTCAGCTTCCAAAAACGGATTTAACTTTTTTATTGCCCTACTGTTTATTGGCCTATTTTCTTGCAACAAACTAATTTCCTTTTTAAAATAAATAGATTGGAAATGTTTAATTATAAAAAGTAAAGCGCGATACAACTCAACATTCGTTAAATACGGCTGCTTAATTTTATTTTTATTTTTAAAATTTTCAACAGCGCGCAAAAAAAATCCTACAATTCTTTTTATCGCGGATAGCGAACTATATTTTTCAAATAAATTATCAATAAAACTTTTTTGCACGAAAAAGGTTCAAACTATTAATCAAATTGCGTTTTTCCTTTTGTGATTTTTCGCATGAAGGCAAATTATATTTCGTAAATGACCAGGTATCTACAGGGTCATATAAAAAATCTGGACCTTTGGACCATTGAGTAAAATTTAAAAAATCGCTTGGGTACATCCCCCTTGACCCGCAGTCAGATATATTCATAGCCGAAGGGACATATAACCAATATTCGGGATTTATGCGTTCCTGAATGTAAGCCGCCCTATTTGCAACATAGGTTTTCCAGTTATGCGCAGAGCCTTTTATCCAATCTAACGCGCATTGGCTATCAGAAAACGCAAAAATATTTTCAAAAGTTATTTTACTTGAAAAAGTCTCATAAATAAAGGTTAAAAGTTTACCAAGTAAAACACAGCCGCATAAACGGGGAATACTTTGTCTTTTAAGGGGAGCTAATTTTGATTTACCAGCCACAAAAAAATTCTGAATAGTATTATCCGAGTAGGTACACCGTATATAAACCACGCAGTAATAGCCAAGTTCACTGGCATCACTAAACCCTACTAATTGAGCTGTAGTATAGTTAAAAATATTTATTTTCCTAGGAATAGTAAAATTTTGTAAAAAAGAAAGTTCAGATTAAAATTTTTCCCATTTTGACAAAACTTCCGGGGGTACCTTTTCATCCCATTGAAGACCAACACACCAACAATACTGTACCAGTGCTTTTCCATAAAAAGTAACTGGCGTCAAGAATCCGCATGGATCATACATTCTTGCCAGGTCACTAAGTATAGTTCTTTTGGTGCACACTGTATGTCTGCTGTCCTCAAAAGAGTAGAAAAAATGGTCTTTTACTGGATTCCATTTTAAGCCCAGAATTTTTTGTATATTATCGCATCTTGATCAAAAGATAAAGCATTGGTTTGAATATGGGATTGAGGCAGATCTTGTAATAATCGGGGGTCATTACTGGTCCATTTTCTAGCCTCAAAGTTACCCTTTCCTAAGAGCTCAATTAGTTGATTTTTTAATAAAATCGCGTTTTTTAAATCGAAACTACCGGTCGTCACATCGTCAATGTACGTGGATTCCCTAAGCACCTGTGCAGCCAGGGGTAGTTCCGGGTAATCAGTGGCAAGTTGTAAAAGAGTTCGTATCGCAAGATACGGGGAGCATGAAACTCCAAAAAGTACAACGTTTATTTCGTAATCTGTGATAGGTTCATGTGGCGAAAAACGCCAAAGTATTCTTTGAAATTTATGTTGACTTGGGTCAATAGCAATTCTTCTGTACATTTGTTTCAAATCGCAAGGGAAACAAACTTCATGTAATCGAAATTTAAGAATAATAGCAACTAAATCTTGTTGCAATTTAGGCCCTGTATACACAGCAGAGTTAAGAGAGACCTTATTAGCCGCATGGCTTGAGGCGTCATACACAATCCTCATAGGGGTTGTTGAGGAGTCTTTTTTAAAGACAGCATGATGACTGATGTAGAAAAAATTGTGCATCTCAGCATCCGAGGGCGGCGCGGCGCAACTTTAGTCATGTGCCCCTGGTCTATATAATCTTGCATAGCCTCGGAATAAATAGAATTAAAAGATTGATTAAAAAGTAATCGTCTTTCCAGCGAAAAAAATCTGCGCAAAGCAAGAGTGCGCGTGTCTCCAAAATCGGGAGACGTGACTTTAAGCAGCATGGAGACAATGTAACGCCCCATGGAGTCCCTTTTAGTAGTTTCCTGAAAGTATGTTTCACAAAAAACGTCCTCTGGGGCAAAATGTTTTTTGCTAGGCACTTCCTCTACTTCCCAAAACTTTTGTAGCGTAGAATCAAGAGATTGATTTTCCGATAAAGTAAAAAAAGCGCTACTTTTTAGTGAACAAGAAGAGGTTTCTTTAACTTTACCTAGAAGCGTCCAACCGAAAGAGGTATTTATACAGACAGGTTTATCAGGGCCGTTATTTATTCTCCCGTCTTGTAAAATATAGGGAAAAATGTCATTTCCAAGTAAAAAATCGATTTTTTCCGATTTATTAAAATAGGGATCAGCCAAGGTTAAGTTATCGATAAAGTGCCAGTCCTGCAAGTTATAAGGAACTGATGGTTTATTATCACAAATTTTATCAATCACAAAAAATGGTGTATTTATTGAAAATAGAGGGTCCATTAGGGAGCCAATAGTACAATTTATGTAAAAATTAGCAGTCGAATTCATTTGATCTAACCCCTGTAGGGTCATTTGTATTTTGCATTTAGGTAGACCTAATTTATTCGCGAAATTTTTTGTTATGAAACTGCTTTGGGCTCCAGAGTCCAAAATGCCACGGCCTACATGCCAATTATTAAAAACATCTTTAATTTTAATTAGTACGGTAGAGAGCATGACCTCATGATGATTAAGTAACATGCCAACAGTAGTGCTTTGCTGACCGCTAGAGATTTGCTGACCAGTGGAAGTGGGTTGACTTGTTGAGGTCAAAAATGGCTGACTCACGGAAATCCCAGGGAGTGCAGCGGATGTGCTCTGAATAGCTAGTACCGAAGAATGAGTAGAATCAGTATAATTAGGGGTAGTATTATTCGTATAGTTATGAGTAGCTGACCCTTGCGCATTATTAGTTGCAAAGCATAAAAGAGAATGATGAAACTTGGCACAATGTAAGCACCTTTTTGCGGTCTTGCACCCGATCTGCGTGTGCGCCGACGCGAGACAGTTGATACAAGCTCGTCGAGCTTTAATAATATCAAAACGCTCCTGAGGACATTTCTGCAAAAATGAAGGACACTGGAAAATAATATGTTTACCTTGACACAGTAGGCACGAAAGGGTTTTATTATTGCTAGCATCAGTAGAGCTATTATTCTGTCGGTCTTCCGAGTTCACAAAAAATGTAGAACGGTTATTTATATTATTAGAAGACGAAGAAAAAGTCGTAGAGCGCGTAATATTTTTACTTATTGTAGCGGGTTGAGGTTGAGGTTCCTTTTGAGGAAGAGCCTCAAGGGACACAAAATCTTTAAGAATATTGAATTTCGGTATTTCCGTGGACGCGTGTTCCTTTTCAAAGGCCTTTCTGGTCGAGTTGTCTAGCCGATCTAGGAACATCATAGTTAAAATAAAGTCTGAAAGCGCCGCATTTTCCAACTTAAAGTTTTTTAAAGCCGCTAAATTTTTCGTAAAGGTGTCGATTAAATTACGTAAACCTATTGCATTTTCAGATTTAAGGGGAGTAATATTTTCCATTTTTTTCCAGTGTGTCTCGGCCCTCAGGCGTTTATTATTATACCTATCGAAAAGAGTAGAATACGCAATATGGTAATTTTCGTTAGTTATCGGTATATCTGAAATAAGGTCCAAGGGGGGGCTTCTAAGTAAGAAACTAAAATATTAAATTTTTCTAAATTAGTGGCCTTAGTAGAGGTGTGAACCATCGTATTAAACGTTTGTTGAAAGGTGGGAAATTGTTTTAAATCACCCTTAAATGGAACCAATTTCATTTTTGGAATCAAAGTATTTTCCGAGTGGCAAACGAACGTACTTGTCGGGAAATGAATGAATGAAAGAATGAAGATATTAAAAAATATTATTTTCGATTAACAAATATTTGTGACGAATATGATGAATCTATGACATTTTCTAATTTTTTGGAATATTTTGAAAGTGGTTTGCATAATGATATACTCACAAGTTATTATATTTTACGAAAAGAACCTCCGACAGATCCAGACGATCTTTTAAAGTTAATAAATCACTTGAGTTCAATCCAAAGTTTAATAGCACATTAGATATTAAGTTCTGGCTAATTTTTTAAAGTTCGTACAGCAGGCACTTTTTTTATATAAATTAGTAGTATATATTTATAATTTATAAAGGTATCAAACAGACACTAAAATTTTTAATCTGTTGAATTCTATTTTATTTTTTCTGTAAATTAAGGTAACTATTTTTTTAAATTATCTGAGGTAAAATTTTCGATTGCAATACATTGATTAATTTTATTTTAGTATTTTTTTAAGATGGGCTTTATTGTTATCATGTTGAAAAATAAGCACGCATCTCTTACTAAAATTTCGAAAATCCAAGAACTGTAAAACACCAAAGTTGAATTACTCTTTGTAAAAATTTAAAAAAGTAAAAAAAATAAATAAATATTTTTTAGTATTTAGAAGCGAATGTTAAAAAAAAAATTGGTACAGAAACACTTAAATTTATACTTTTTATTTATTGAACGCGATTTTTTGTAAATATTTCTTATGCAAAACACCCACTTCTAACTTTGACATTCAGTAAGACAATATTTCGAAAATACGAAAAAATTATATTTTAAACAACAAAATTGGTATTGGAATGAAAAGGAAAAAATAAGATTTGTCAGTTAATGAAAAACCAAGTACAAGTTAAGATTTCATATTATGTTTTTGTTAGCCACAAAAGACCCGCTTGGGGTCGCATTGGAGAGGATCTCGATAGCCACTTGAATAAATTAGACTTTCGTGTTCTAATAATTAAACTAGTGCCAAAATAAGAAGTTTTGCCGTATTTAATTATGCTTTCGTGAAATAAAGTACACAGATGGAGTTAAATAAAGTTAATAGTTATGTCCCAAAAGCAATGTTTTTCCAAAACACGCATTTTGAAAACATGTTTGGTTTCCTTCAATGATTTTTTTCAAAACATACAAGGTTGAACTAAAGTTCATAAGGAACTGCAGCGCCACAGGCAATACATTTCTTAAAAAGCTCATATAAAATTGTATTTTTAAAAATAGTTGTTTTAGAGTTATTGAAAATAAATCTTAAAAAAGAAATGAAGGATGGATTTGTGAAAAATTGGTAAATAACATAATCTTTAACTCAATTAGTAGAACTTTGTTTTTAATTGGCGCAAGAAAAAAGTTTTGGAAAAAACTTATATAAAAATAGAATAGCAATATCGCTATATCTTTTAAATAATTTTTTCTGTTAATGTACTAAACTTTTTAGGTATAAAAAGCGATTTCGTGGAAAATCACAGAATGTTTTTCTTGTTTTAAAATCTGGACATAAAAAGAAAGTCACGGTTTTTAGTGACAAGGATAGAAAATATCGGCAAAATATTTATACAGGGCAAATTTATAAAATAGGCAGAAGACCAAGTTAGAAATTTTATTTTATTTTAAAAAAAGATTAAATCAGTCAGTCGAAATTTAAAATTTCAGACTATTAAAAATGTTAAGTGCTTTGAACGTCAATTTTTTAAGTCAGTTAAAGTCGCAACAAGAAAGGAAGGTAAAAACATGTTGTAAATTTAGTTGTTTTCATAACTATTGCTCAGCGCTGGAAAAAATTGAAAAAAAAAACTTGAAATAAGTTATAACTTATTATCCATAAAAAATTATTTTAATATTTATTCCTACAAAAAATAACATAAAAACGACTTACATCGGTATCTCCAAGAAAAAATTAATTCTTTCGATGGATGGTGCATACAGGATTCAAGTGTAATGTAGAACTTCAACATAATGTTTATCCACTTATTTTCACAATTTTTTTAAAATATTTTTAAATTTATTTTAGCATAAACACAGATACTAATATAATTTTTTTTTCTTAGGTTGACACGTTTTACAATTTTGGAGATTACACACATTACACATACATAAATTACCGAGCAGAACGATTTACGTTTTATTTTATTTTTTTCAATAACCGTCACGACGTTACCGACCTTTGATGCCAACTTTTTGGCAGAACACACGTTTTAATTTAACATCTGGAAGGATTTTATTTTAAATCGAACCCTTGAACGAGGGTACCGTAATAGATCTCTTATGTGAATAAAATAAATATGAAACAGTTTTAAAAACGTTACAAACTTTAATGAATACAAAATAAAACTCTGTTGCAATTTACAAATTGTTACGAGACTTTTCTTATGACCTATAAAACAAACAAGACCCAAAATATTAAAATAAAACTTTAACTTACCAAAATAACAAACTTCAAAATATTCTTTAAATATAAAAATCTTATGTTTCTTTACTGACAATTAATTTTAGAGGTTTTAGTTAAGTTCAACAAAACTTAGAATGTAACTACCGACTTGTCTTCTCAAAGTTTGGGTTTTTATAAAGGGTAGGTTGGACCTAAATAATCCATTACCCCTCTTTGAAGAGCTTGGAGGAACCAAGTCAGTGGCGTTGCTGATAATCCTAAAATTTACTTTACATTCTAGCTAATGAGCTAAACAAGATAAGCTAAACAAAAACAGAGATAAAATACATTTTATAGACAACATTTTCTTATCTCACAGTTTTTCCATGTCCAATCACTTTAAAGGGAAAACCCTCTCGCTACTTGCTGTATCCCCACGCTCAACCATTACGACTCCCACTCTAGACTTTTTAATAGTTTTTCTCGCCATAACCATCTGCTGTGTGGTAGGCGGCAACCAAATGTTTTCTATTTTGGAGGGAGACGGAACCACTTTCTTATCTCAACAGAACCATAATTGTGTTTGTCGCTTTTCCAAGATGGTTTCGTACAGTGGCACAGTCAGGGGTTATTTGCATTCCTGACACTATTATGATCTGGGAAAGCTATCGAGAGATCCTCACTTGCTTTTTCAAACAGTTCATAGTGAATCGTTTGAAAAAGCAAGTGAGGTATATAATATCTTGGGATTTTTGAAAAAAATCCTTAAAAAAAGCATTTTCAATGGCAACTTTTGCCGCATCCGTAGCAACCAAAGTAAGCACAGAATTATGGTGCTTTTCAAAGTCCTTTTCGAATTTTTTAAGCGATCTAAACCCCACCTTAAGTTTATTATGTAAGGAAGGATCAGTTTTTGCCTTTTCAGCAGTGGAAAAAAGGTATTTTAATTGTTCCATGGCCGTATTACGTAAAACCGTGGAACGGATAATTTTTTCCTGTGTTGTAGGCATTATGTAGCAAATTAATTATTAATATCTTAAATGAATAGATGGCAACTACCTATGTATAGGTATATTTATCAAAAATTTATTAACACAAAGACACCGCAGCAAAGCGAGCGGTGAGAGGGCATAAAAATGTGCGAGTTTTTTATCACCAGCTGCACGATTTGATCTCGTGTTTTTTATATATGTACTGGTCTTTTTAAAAGTATTTTAAAAGACGAAATTTAATATTATTTTTTAATATTTATCAATATATTATATATTTTAGTATTAATTAGCAATTAAATGCACGTAAATGCGTATATTTAAGTATTGAAAAATTTCTACACTTTGCAATAAGAAATTTATTTAGCAAATTAAGTCTTAAAATTCCAAAAAACAGGATGATTTTAACAGGATTGAACATATCCAGGAGCGAAGGACCAAAATGAAAGAGGTAGGGTTAAGGTTTTCAGCATGGAGGGTATAAACTAGGGTACGCGTGGTTCCAATCCTGTTTGAATCCCGGTTCTTGGGTTCAAGACACTCAATAGTAGTAAACGAAAAAATTTAAGTTAAAAAGCAAGCTCGACTTACCTATTATTCCAGGAACGTAAATTCTGGAAGGAAACCGGCACTATCACCCGCGTGGGTATTGATCAGAAAAAACCGCAAGGTTAAAATTGTGACGTATATGTCGATATATGAACGACGGCCGTAGTCATGAGTGTGTATGTGCTCGATGCTTCCTTGTTTTCGCACAGCGCGCAGCGGCTCGCGCGCCGGTGGTTTCCACACAGTCCATTCTTCAGTGCAGAAGGAAGTAGGGGTAGGAAGGGTGGAAACACCTAATAAGGGATGCAAGGAAAAGTGCGCCGAGCTTGATAATTATTTAGAGTAAAATTAAATTAAACGCGCAAATTTCTATTTGCAATAGTGTAGTAAAATTAACTAGAAAAACAAAAAATAATAATAATAATAAATTCTAAAAACTTCCCAAAAACGTTACAAACAAAAATAAAGCAATATGAGGGCGAGAACGAACCACAGCTCTTGTCCGTATGTCATTTTCTTTTCAATAACTTATACAAAAGAGATGATCTGAAGTCGATCTACCCGCCCTGAAACCGGCTTGTTCTTCTGCCTCCATATCTTTATATTCGCTTTCCACTTTATTTCTTATTATTTTGCCATATATTCTGCTTAGCCTACTAGTTACAGATATACCTCTTTAATTGTCATATATATCTTTCCTTCCTTTTTTTTTGTTTGTGTGGAAAGATATTTAATTTGATGACTGGGTTAAAAATACTTTAAAATAATCAAATTAAAAAATAATTCAAAATAAAAAATAAATAAATATTGAGTGTGACACGTCATTCTAAACGAAATTTTAAGCTGATTTCGATTTTGATAAAAATTAAAACTTTATGCAATATCTCAAAAATTAAGAGAGATATAAAAACCAGTCATATTTAGCCAAGTTTTGAAATTTGTATTGGAGAATTTGGCTTCACTTATATCTTAATTCTTTTTATGGAATACCGTTTTCGCGTACTTGGCTTT
Organism: Aspidapion aeneum; assembly: GCA_963576565.1. Classification (NCBI taxonomy): domain Eukaryota; kingdom Metazoa; phylum Arthropoda; class Insecta; order Coleoptera; family Brentidae; genus Aspidapion; species Aspidapion aeneum. The sequence goes on along the minus strand of OY755047.1, from coordinate 41,685,728 downwards.
TGTGCTTTTTTCTACATAAAGTGTCTTTGTTATTATTTCACCTTGGATTTTACTTCTTTTTTAAACGATTTAGATAATATTTAAGCTTTAAAGTAGTAAAATATGAGGAATATTGTTTAAAACTTTTGCAATGCCTTATTAAAAATTTTTAGTTTTTTTTCCTATGGTTTTATCATAGTTCCTATCAGCCTTCTAAAGCTCAGCTCTCTAGCGTGCCTGGAAGTGGGCAATATTACTTGTTAGCTCCCGCTAAGTTTCGCGGTTGTTTTTAAATTTTAAAACCACACAATTGGATGAAGGACAGAGTATATTTTTCGCGCATTTGACATGCGCACCAAGAATCAGTGAGATCCTTTCTACCGCCTCGAGAAAAATGGCGTGTTAATTACTTTCTCCAACTATTACAAATTTCTACACTTGAAAGTGCTCGATTTCACTAGAAACTTCAGCCCTTCAGCTACGTGGTGCCATCATTAGATCCAATCAGGGGCCCCTGGAACGTGGAGAAATTGGCTGCAAACTGGTGAGTACTTTGTTTCTGATTTCCGTTGTGTGGGTACCAGCAATTAACCTATGGACCTTTAATTATTTCGTGATTTCGTATCAATTAATTTATGTTTGTTCGCGCTTTCATTTAATAAAATATATACAGTCCATTGCAGTTATCGTTTTTCTAACTGCGGGCATACATTACTTTTACATTACTTTACATTTATAGGGGAGAGAAGTATATTAAAATGTTGGTGTTTTTAATTTTTTTCCTATAGTTTTATCGTAGTTCATATCAGTCTTCCAAACCTCAGCTATCTAGCGTTTCTGGAATTGAGTAATGTTACTTTCACATAACTTTACATTTATGGGAAAGGGAAGTAAATTAAAATTTTGGGGATTTCAATTTTTTTCCTATAATTTCATCATATTTCCTATCATTCTGCCAAAGCTCAGCTCCCTAACGTTTCTGGAAGTGGACAATGTTACTTTTACATACCTAACTTTAAATGTATAGGGAAGGGGAGTAAATTAGAATTTTGAGGTTTTTTTCCAAGGGTCATAATTTCTATCAATCTATCAAATTTTAGCTTTGTAGCATGTCTTGAAGTACAGTAGAATTCTATACATGAGTGAGTGAGTGGCAATTTAGACGTTTTTTGAAATTTCGACGTAGTCCCTGAAACTTGGAGGGGTTGTTAAATCTATTAAGATCTACGACTGTGCAAAGTTTGAGTTTCGTAGCTCATTCCGAGGTAGAGTTTTAGATAGGTCAAATATGGGCTGAAATATTTTAAGATAGTACAGCAGTTTACGCGAACTTTGCGGAGCACTGCCGATGCCGTGCTCTCAGATTATCGTTGATTTGTGTCATATTTTTAGGTATGAGACTAAGCGCAGGCTGGTTTGCCATTAGCCTAGGAACCAGCGATACTGCACTAGTTTGGCTAAAAGAACCGAAAGTGGTCTTGGACGGTCACATACTCTGCAACCCGATAGACAAGGACGCATATATAGGAATGCTTTGTTTCAAAAATGGCTCGTTGACAAGGGAACGAATAAGAGACAATTGTGCTGAGGGCAACTGGGATACTTTTAATCAACTTTTAGAAAGCACGCCCAGGGGAAATTTCGGAAATTTAGGTAAATTTAAGAAAGAGTTTTAGATTGACTTTTTCCACGGGGAAGTGCTCAATAATCAAGCATCGCATTTTTTTAAACTGATCGCTTATTAAAAATTTATCTCTTTCCATTATTGCCCTGGCCGTATATAAAATACAGATGGTACTGTAAATAATGTATTTATTAACATAAAACTAAAAAATTAATAAGATATTAAAAGAACAGATTGAAAGAACTTTTGGTCAAAACTTTTTAACTTTTAAGAGAGAGCACAGGCAGAATATTTTATGATGGATCGGCACAAGTATTAGGCATTTAATCCTGATGGGAAATCTGAGTATTTTAGCTCACACATATACTATACTATAGTAGTGTGAGCTATGGTGATCGTAATTTTTTCGAGAAAAAAAAAGTTGCTCCGATTTCAAATTTTTTTTTATATCTTTGCGTTTCAGATGATTTTGAAACTTTTTTGTTGCGCCGTTTGTCTGTCTGTCTGTCTGTCTGTATGTCTGTCTGTCTGTCTGTCTGTAACGACCAACGCGCATAACTCAAAAACCGCTTGGCCGATTTTAATAAAATTTGGTACCTAGGCTGGGTCTTGGGTCGAGATGGTCCCATTTAAAAATGAACAAAATCCACCGAACACAAACTAAATAAAAGGGTGGGGGTAGATTTCAAAAATTTGAGTTTATGTGAAAATATGGCGTGTGTGATATCAAACAAAAGGTACATACATTTTAATTTATTTAAAAAAAAAAGTGTGGGGGTATATTTAAAAAATTAGAGTTTAAGTGAAAATATGGCGTGTGTGATATCAAACGAAAGGTCATTGAGTCCGGAGTTTAACAAAATACATTATAGTTTTTGTTTTTTTTTTTAAGGGTGGGAGTATATTTCAAAAATTTGAGTTTAAGTCAAAACATGGCTTGTGTGGTATCAAACAAACGGTAATTTAGTCTGGAGTTGAATCAAATATATTTCAGTTTTTAGTTATATTAGCTCACACGTACACTATACCTACCTATAGTACCTAGTGTGAGCTTAGGGGCCCATATATTGGCAGAGTTTTTTAATAACTTACAGCTACATCTCTCAAGATTGAAATAACATTTTGCACGAGTATATCATTTGGAACTTGCCTGACAATGACAAAAGAAAACAGTTTAAAAAGTTTATTTTACACATTTTTTATTTAAAAACATGCGATTTTATACCTCCGTGACGCGCCATGTTCGCAATTGCTTATCTTTCTACCTCACACCATGCAGTATTAGTTTTATAACAACAGATACCGTTTTTATTTAAGTATCTTTTAAAGGTATACCCTGACCAATTTATTTTTAAATGACTAACCTTACTTTTTAATAAAGCACGTGTATGAATTTAGAAGGTAACTTTGATTGTATCCTATTACCGTTACGTTACGAGGATATCCGTCACGAGACTTACATAAAAAACTAGGGGCGTGCGGTCCATGTAAGCAAAGGAAGCATTGCTTCCCTTAAGAAATCAGACATAATAAAAATAAATAGTTAATAGTTTACTATTTAAACTTGACGTAATTTAGCGCCAGTCCTGTAGGAGCGGTAAGACTGTATCAGAAGCAATATATTTTGCGCGTACCTACGTACTAGAAAAGCCGCATCTTATGTTATATACTTTGTATATAATAGAAGGGCATATAAAAAACGACAACCATATAAGCAGTTATCTTTGCCGTACGCGTAGAAAACCAATAACAATTCACTCACTGTCGGCCTTGATTTGACCCGAGAGCAGCGTCGACAACCGCTGGCTCCTCGCGCTCTACGTGGCAGATACAATTGCTTCTCTCGTTATGTACAACATAGTAGGGGGTCAATGCACGCAAGCCCAATGCGATTATTCAGGTTATGCGCTTTAGCCTTGAAATAAGCAATCTGTTCGATTACGTACATACGCATTTCACAATGGCGTGCCAGCAAAAGGCTTCTGTTTCGGCGGAAAGGATATTCCAACGACCGTTTTGATTAACAAAAAGTTTTCTTCCCAAAGTTTTATTACTTTATTTTAAAATATATTAAATAGGGGTAGGCCCAGGTAGGACGAAAATTAAAATTTTCCCAAGACATTTTAGTGCCGATAAGAATGTATGTTAGTATGTAAGTATGAGCAGTGGCTAACCGGTTATGAGAAAAAAAAACTTCTTTGTTGGCCTTTTGTTACTTTTTGCTAATGAAATTGGTGTCTGGAATCATAGCGGTTTTGGCTATTTAAATAATTTATAAGTTAAGTAAATCCTAATAAAATAATATGTGAACATTTTAGAGTTAGAGTGGTCACAATACCCCACCCTCCACTATTATACTTTGATTTCGACTATGGTAGGTACGACGACTAATGATTTTTCGGTAAACGATACTTTCTAGGGGCCTTTAAAATAGCAGTTGTGTAGTCATAAAGTGTTAATTTATTTAAAGTGTAATTCTATTTGTTGTTTTATTATAAATTTGCACAATTTTTCTCATCACATTTACATTATCCCGTCACATTAATTTACCAAAATCCAGTGATCAGAAACTGTTTGCGCTTCTTCATCCTCTTGATCGAGGGAACGAATGTACCAAAAATCATTAAAATCATACATATTCTGCCAAACCTTTTTTCTTTAATTTCAGGGACTTTTTCGACTTTTCGGATCTCGTAATTTTTTTCTTGTGAGGTTGTCTAATGCATTCGCAAACGAATAATCCTTTTAAAAACAAAATTTCGGACTTGCATTGCCTTTATTTATTTTAAACATGACGTTTCGGTTAGGAAGTATCCCTAACTGTTTTCAAGTGTAAACTAAACAATCCAGTCTACAGGCTACTGCACTACTTAGTGTGCAATCAAGTGTGATGATCTGCACCCTTAATCCTAAAATGCTTGATTTCCAAAAGTCCGAGTCCACCCAAATATCTTCTCAACCAATTTGACAGAGATCGATAACATTAAAAGACCTGCTTTATGGACTCACCACTTCATAAAACAATTTCTTCATCTAAACTAACGTCATTTGTAATGTACATTCCCAGATATTTGTACTTTTTGCATTGTTTTATCTGATGTTGTTGTTCCAAGATAATGTCCTGTTGCCCCCCCAAAGCGTTTTTTGAAAATTTACGTTCAGTCCCCACTTATCGTATTCTCCAATTAATTTACGGGTCATATATTCTAAATCGTCGTAATCTTGAGCCAGGATCATCAGCGAAGCAGAGAATATACAATACATAATCATTCAGTGGTATTTCCATCTCTTTGCACTTTTCTTTTGCATGTTTTTAGGGCTTGTTCTAAATAAATAAATAAATAAATAAATAAATAAATAAATAAATAAATAAAAAGGACTTTATTTTATACTCAGCGAAGTTAAGCGTGAAGCTTCTGTTAACTGAGGTTTAAATTTTACATTGTTATCCTAATACAGTATTACAAAAAATAAAAATAAAAATCTCAAAGAAAAATCAAAAAAAGAGAATTTCTTTATAAATTTTAGTTCCAGCCTAATACCTAACCTTTTTGCAACGCCAGTAATGTTTTTTTTATATTTAAACTTAAAAGTTACGGATGTGAGAGTTACAGTACTGATTGCTCGTGGTATAGAGTTAAATATGTTGGCAGCATTGTACGAAAAAGACCTTTCAAAGATCTTAGTTCTATGTTTTCGAATATTTAACTTATCTTTGAATCTAGTATTTCGACTATGTACATTGTGACAGTGTGTAAGTTTTGCCTTAAGCCTATTTTTCATATTCAACAAGCCCAACTCATCGAGTTTTTTTGTAACATGATCTCTGGCTCTTAAGTTAAAAACATATCTTATGCAAGAGTTTTGAATTTTTTGCAGCTTACGCTTTGTATTCTCATCCAGGCATGGACCGAATACTGTATAACAGTAGTTGCAGTAGCTTAACACCAGTGTGTCACATAGGTTCTTTTTATTTTTTTCGTTTAAAAGGTGCCTGCTTTTGTACAAGTTTCTTAAAGAGAAATAGCTTTTTTGGACAACTTGATTTACGTGCGTTTTAAATCTTAAAGAACTGTCAAAAACCAACCCGAGATTTTTTGTTTCTGTTTTTATTTCGATGGGTACATTATTAATTGATAATTTTATACGTTTCCCAATGTCTAATGCTTTGCTTCCAAAGCAAACGGAAATCGTTTTATCTGGGTTCATCCTAAGACCATTGTCATTCGAATAATCCAATATCCGCTGCAATGTGCCGTTTATAGTATTTTGTGCTTTTTGTATATCACAGGCGAGAAAACTATACGAAACCTGTGTATCATCTGCGAATTGATGTAGTTCGGGATTTTCTTCATCAGTATCCGAGCACACTTCTTTTGGCAAATCCATTGTGAAGATTATAAACAACAACGGTCCCAAGATTGAGCCCTGCGGGACCCCCTTCATGACATCGACAAATGTTGATTGCTTTCCGTCTACTTTGACTGCCTGCTTTCGAGTTGTTAGGTAATTTTGAATCAGTTTCTCTGCAAATTCCTGAAATCCGTAGTATCTTAGTTTAGCGCAAAGCAACCCATGATCTATTACATCAAACGCTTTACTATAGTCCAGTTAATAGATCTTAAACAGTGTTGGTGACAAGCAACAACCCTTCTTAAGACCCTTGTGGGTGTTAAACCTCTTTGATAATGCCCTTTCTTCATATTACTGGTGTCTTTATAGAGTTCTTGAAAAGCTTCTCATAGTATTATGTTTATGTTCGTTTTTCAAGAGCCTCCCAAAGTTTTAGCTGGGGTACACTGTCGTACGTCGTCTTTCTTGGGATCTACGTAGAGGAGATGTATTTCTTGATTACGTGCCGTCAATTTTCCGAATGAATAGTGAGACGAGTTGTATCGCTGGTCTTTTAAGTCAAATTATCCTTCGGTTTTATAACATTCTAAAGGAAAAACTTTTTTTAGTGGATAGTGAATGAGTCAGACAATAAGTGGACACGTTGGTAAAATGGGGAAAGAAGTACCTGTCGCGAAAAAACCGAAAAACTTTTAAACAAGTACATTTTTTTTATTATTATTATAAACTTTTTTTAGTTTGTTTACATAAATTTCCCACTAAACTTTTGACGCAGGAAAGTAAGGTTAGCAAATACCGGTATACTAAGACGCGGTACTCGACCATTGAGTAAAGAGTTGACTAAAGATGACCGGAACCTGCACAAAATGCAATTTGGTATGCGTTTTTCGTGAACCCAGAGAGAGACAAATGCGGAAATATTTCATGTAGGAACTGCGAAAAATGGGCAACAACCGAAGTTCGCTTTATTGCTTTAATCTCCAGAAAAGTACCTTACTTCTGCAGAAAGTGTGCAGCAAAAAATAATCCTGATGACAAAAAAATATTTGGCGATAACAGGAAACTAAGCGAACGAATTCTTGAGATTGAAGCAGAAAATGAATTAAAACATTTAGAATTACAGCAGGTAATAGTCGCTCACTGAAGGCTTGAAGGAGAAAGAATCTCAAATGGATAAGCTTAGAAAATCCACATCAGACTTTCAAGATGAGGTTTTTTCGGTAGAATGGAGATAAGACAACTCAAAGAAAAAATAATACTACTTACAGCAGAGAACAGTGATTTAAGAGAAAAACTAGGTTGCTTAACTGCAGATCGTGAAAAAGATAGAATGAAGAAGATGCAAAGTTCAAACGCTGAAGAACTCAATACGCTAAGGAAAAATAACTTATCACTACAAAAGCAGATAACTATCTCAATTCTCTGAATAAACAAAACAGGATAGATTTAACAGATTACGCCGCTATCAATTCGAAGATGGCAGAAAATATTGAATGCCTTGAAAGAACGATTTCTGAATTACAAAAAGAGATAAAACTAGCGGAAAACATTAATGGTAACACGCAAAATGGGAAAGTCATTTTGAATTCCAAACAATCACAAACAGACTACGACGAGGATCGGGAGGCTCTACTTTCGGAGGCATTGACAAAAATCTGCCTAGGGAAAAGCACTTAAACGATGACAATTCCAACAGGTGATAACGAAAGAGCAAATAAAATAAAAAAGAATCCTCTTATTTTAGTGGCTGGTGATGCCAATTCAAGGAGGTACGCTGGAAATCTTAAACATCAGAAAAACTATGCATTTGACACAAAATCTAGATATGAACTAAATGCATCTCAGACAGAAATTGTTAGTTGGGCCTTGGCAATCAAAGAAAAACTGACCAACTACGTTATACTGTGTCTTGGTCAAAATGATGTCAAGAGGGGGAAAAAAATAGACAACAATATTAAAGATGGCATTAACTCTCTCTTAGGAGTAACAAACGTGATAGTCGTAGCAATTCCCATGGGTCCTCCACACAGAAAAGTCTTAAACAGATTGATAAGAGAATATAATGAGGAAATAGAGCGAAGTTTAGCAACAGGCGGATGCAGTTTTGTTCGTACTGAGATGTACCTTAATCTTTTGTATAGTGACAGAGAAAAAAGTCAGCTTCTCAATTTATAAGCGATAATTATATTACAACATCGATTGAAGATTCACTGGCACATAAAGGTTTTGAAAATAGGATAAATACTCTTTCAACTATTAACGCAAACCTGAACTGTAAATCCAGCAAAGATTTTTTTGCAAGAAGCCACCGTCTAACACACAAAACTGGAGCATACTATACCACAACGTACAATCGATAGGAAATTGTTTTGACGCAATTTTAGAACTTGTACAGAAAAATTGCTATTATAAATTTATATGTTTAACCGAGCACTGGAAGACACGAGAAGAACTATCGATGTTTAATATTCCCAAATATAACTTGGCAACAGCGTACTGCAAAGAAAAGAACGAGCATGGTAGGGTAGCGATATACGTACACGACTCTCTACAATTTAAAGTGAGAAATGATATTTTTTATATGTCAAAAAAATTCATTGTTGAATGTATAGGCCTCGAAATTGCGGTAGAAAATCATAAGGTGTTGGTTCTCTCAATCTATCGACCTCCAGATGCCTCACAGGTGGAATATTTTTTGGGTCAGATGGAAGAACTTTTGACAATGTGTTATGCAGAAAAACAACTAACATTTCTGGCAGGTGATTTTAATATCGACATTATACAAGAAAATAAAACTACCGAAAAGTTCTTATCTCTTCTAAAGTCCTTTGATCTTACCACTGAGCTGACAAGGCTAAGTGCCACTCGCAATTCTTGCATAGATAATATTTATTCAAACTGTAAATTAGAAAAATGCAGAATTCTACACACTCATATATCGGACCACAAAGGAATAGATATAACCTTCAAAATTTCTGCACCAAATTTTCAAAATAAAAAATATACCAGCAGAATATACAACGATGAAAATGTGTCATCTTTTAAAAGCCTTCTCTCCATACAAGACTGGAACTCTGTGTATCTTTGCCCTGAAGATGATGTAAATTGCCAGTGGGCTAATTTTATGAGGACTATTTCTGATCTACATAACTCATCTTTTCCATACAAAACATTTAATACAAAAAGAATAAACAAAATTTCTACAATGACTCTATGGTTCTAGAATATAAAAATCAATTAGATACTCTGTACACAATGTCTAGAACTAATAAAAACTATTTAGAAATGTATAAGATATGTAAATATAAATATGATAATTTTCTAAAGGAAACACGTAAAAAATATTATAATAATAGAATTCAAAATAGTGAAAATAGAACAAGGACAACGTGGCGAATTGTGCATGAAATTCAGGGCAAAGATAGCAACAGGAATGAAATTAAAATACCGGGCCAGCCAAATGTTATTTCAAATAATATAAATACTTTTTTTGTGAAAACACCTAAAGACCTAATAGAGCAGCTTCCTCCGGGTCTCGAAGTCGGTATCCCGATCGAACGAAACCAAAAATCTATGTTTCTGTCACCAACAACAGAAACAGAAATTGAAAACATCATACACAATCTAAAAAACAAAAGAACTTCTGGTCATGATGAGATACCCTTAACACTTATCAAGACATGTTTAAACGAAATAAGCACTCCTCTATATCACATAATTAATAATTCATTTAAGTATGGTATTTTCCCTCAGCAATTAAAGATAGGCCAAATAACACCCATATATAAGCGTTCTTTGTTCGTTCTCTAAAATATTCGGGCAAGCCTATTGCACCAGACTTATCGATTTTCTATTTAGTCAAAAACTTATTAGTAGCAGTCAACATGGCTTTTTAAAGGGACGATCGGTCGAGACGGCTATTCATGACTTTGTGGAGGAGGTGGTTGCTGCTTTAGAAGTAATAATAACGTATTGGGGGCATTTCTAGACATATCCAAAGCATTTGACACTCTGTCATGATGTACTATTGAATAAATTTGACCTGTATGGAATACGTGGAATTCCTCTACAGTGGGTAAACTCTTTTTTAACAGGGCGATGTCAAAGAACTGTAATCTATAAGAACAGCAATAAGTATATCTCAAAAGATTTATAAGTTACCACAGGCATTGCTCAAGGAAGTATTTTGGGGCCAACTTTGTTTGTGATTTACATAAATGATGCCATGAAGACACTTAATCCAGAATTTGCTAAACTTGTCAATTTCGCGGATTACTCGAATGTTTCAGTCAAGGCATCACAAATCCCTAGACTGCTTGAAAACACAAAAACATCGCTGATTCATTTGCGGAATTGGTTTATTCAAAATAAATTGACAATAAACACAGAAAAATCCAAGTTTGTCATTTTTAGAACAAAACTCTCCCGAATGGAGATCCCAGAGGAAGCTGTGCTGCTCCCCCAGAATGTTGAATTTTCAGATTTTTTTTTTTATTTGTCAAACACACTGTGTTTTTTTTATTACAATCTAGTCAGTAAGACTAATTAGCAATTTTGTTTTAACTTAATTTACTAGAAAAGTCAGATTTAAACTTAGGGTTCACTCAACAGTTCTCCCCGCTTTATTTAGTCTGTAACTCACAATTGTGTTGTGTTTATAGCATTATTTTGTTTTATGTGTAATTCACTTAGTTTACTAGCTCAAACGGCTTCACTCTTTTTAGTCGTCGAACTAGCATAGTATTGTCTAGAAGCTGAATTGCTTCCACATTCACATGCCGATGGAGTCTATCTTCATGGCTTTTTGCGTACTTTTTTATAGTCTCTGCTACAGTTTCGATTTTTAGATCTCGATGAAGGTCACTATTTCGAACGTACCAAGGTGCATTCACAATGTTTCTTAATACTTTATTTTGAAATCTCTGTAAAACTAGAATGTTACTCTCTTTAGCACAACCCCATAGTTGAATACCATATGTCCATACTGGTTTCAGTATTTGTCTATAAAGCAGTAACTTATTATGAATTGTTAAATTGGACTTCCTTCCAATTAGCCAGTTCATTTTTCTATACCTTATCTCAAGTTCTTCTTTTTTTTTCTTAACATGTGCTTTCCAGCGCAATTTGGCATCAAGTGTCATACCTAGATATTTTGCCTGATTCGAATATGGTACTGGAATGTTGTTAATTGTTATTTGTATGTGATTTATATTTTTGTTTGTAAAATCAACATGAATTGATTTGGTTTCATTTAATTTTATTCGCCACTTTGTGGTCCAACTGTGAATTTGGGTGACTGCATCCTGAAGTTTCTCTATGCATTTTTCAATAGATTTTTCTACCGTCAATAAACCAGTATCATCGGCAAATGTTGCTAAGTGACAATTTTCTGGCTTTGGGATATCACAAGTGAATAATAAGTATAGATAAGGGCCTAGTACGCTACCCTGGGGCACGCCTGCTTGAATTTCTCTTAAATTTGAGTATGAGTCTTCCTGTTTTACTCTAAAATGTCTATCAGATATGTATGATTCCAAAATATCCGAATACTGTTTTGGCAGAAACCTTTTTAGTTTAAAATTAAGGCCTTCATGCCACACTTTGTCAAATGCTTGTGCTACATCTAGAAAAACTGCAGAACATACTTTTCCCTCTTCTAGTGCTTTTTCTATTATATTAGTAATTCTGTGTACTTGATCTATCGTGGAATGCTTGTCTCGAAAACCAAATTGATGAGATCGAATAATTTCTTGTCTTTCTATGATGGGTTTTATTCTTTTAAGCAATAATTTTTCATAGAGCTTGGATATAATTGGCAGCAAAGATATTGGCCTGTAAGATGACACGTCATGGAGTGGTTTTCCCGGTTTTGGAATCATGATAACTTCTGCAACTTTCCACAGTTTAGGTACATACCTAAGCCTAAAAGACGCATTAATTAGGTTGCATAGTTTTACGATAGCTTTTCTGGGGAGTTGTTTTATGACTACCCCGTTAATAAGATCATACCCTGGGGCTTTTTTCGAATTAATATTTTTGATTTCTGTTAATATTTCTTTTGGTGATGTAAGCTTAATATGGTCCTCGATTTGATGGGGTTCATTTAAATGAAAGTGTTCATCTGGTGCTTCGTGGGGCTGAAATGTTTTTTCTAAATGACTTGCAAAAATATCTGCTTTTTCTTCGTTACTCCTTGCCCACTGGTTGTTAGATTTTCGTATGGGTGGAATTTGGATAATTGGTCTTTTAAAATCTTTGGTTGCTTTCCAAAGGGAATAGTCGGTATTTTTATCATCTGTAAGTTCATTAAGAAAATGGTTAATAGATTCATTTTTTATTACTAGAATTTCTCGCCTAATGCGCTGCGTCATGTTGTTGAGATTTGTTTTGTCCCGAGGATCACGGCTTTGTTGCCACTTTCTTCTTAGTTTCCTTTTTTCCAATATAAGGTCTCTAATTTCCTTTGGATAGTTTTTTCCCTTAAAAATTCTCTTTGGTTTTGGACTGTTTTCCCAAGCTGCTTGTTGAATATTTGTAACAAAATAATCAACTTCTTTATCGATTTGTTCTGGCGTTTGCAATGGTACTGATAGGTTTATTTTTTCTGACAGACTTTGTTTAAAACTAATCCAGTCAGTCAGTTTATTAACTAGTGAGATATTTGCTTCTTTCTTTATTATGTTTTTACTAAGGGTTAGAATAATAGGTGAATGATCTGAGTGTAAATCAAAACTTTCTTCTATATCTACAAAACTTAAAGATATATTTTTTACTATAAAAAAATCAATTAGATCTGGAATTTTTCCTGGATCTGTTGGATAGTATGTGGGCTTACCAGTTGATATCGGCTCACATTGATATTCACTAATAGCTTGCAAAAGTTCTTTTCCTTTAGAATTCGTCAGTCTAGATCCCCAGTAGGTATTTTTTGCATTAAAGTCACCTCCAATTATAAAACGGTTTCCTAATTTTCTGAGAAAATTAAGATATTGATTTTTCTTTAGTAAGTGCCTTGGTGGTATATAGACAGCACTTATGACTAATGTATATGTTTTGGTTTTTACACTTACTAATGTAGCTTGAATCTCTATGGTTTTATATCCCATCTCCTCATAGTGTGATATATTTTCTTTAATTATTACAGCACTTCCCCCATGTGCAGTATTGCTAGGGTGAGTTGTATGATACACTTTATAACCTTTAAATTTAATGTGTGACTGGTTAGTGAAATGCGTTTCTGACACAAGACAGACGTCAATTTTTTCTATGTCTAGAATAACTTGCAAGTCTTGCTGATGTTGCAAGAGACCATTGGCATTCCAAGCTAGGATTCTAAGATTACTGACCATTTTGAGGCATATTGGTAGCTCCGTTATTGCTACTTTCTAGTTTAGTTAATCGCTCATCAAGTTTGTTCAATTTCTCCAAAATTAATTGTAGTGTTTGTTCCATAGTATTTTGACTACTGATATTAATATCAGGTATAGTAGCTGTTGCTGCTACTTGGCTGTATGTCCTTGTCACAGAGTTTTGTGTGACTGTGTTTCTTGTCTGTTGGTTTTGTCTATTTGTACTCACGTTTGGTATGAGATTCGGTTTCTTAGGTTTATTTTTCAATTTTTGTATTTCCTTAGCAACAAGGCATCCTCTGTAGTTAGCAGGATGCTTGCCTCCACAGTGGATGCATTTTGGCTCAGATTCTTTTGGTTTGGGGCATTCTACAGTAAGATGTTTCCCCGTGCATTTTACGCAACGTGGTTCTTTAGCGCAATATTTTTGCGTGTGTCCATAAGATTGGCATCTTTTGCATTGAGGGACTAACTTTGAGGTTTTTAGTGCTTTTATTTCCACTTCAATCCCAAGGATACTGGAAATTTCAAAAATTTTGTTGATATCTTCATCGTGGCTAAATGTGAGCATAAACATGTTAAGAGGTTGTCTTGTTCTCCATTTAAGTTTGTTGCTGGCCTCCAGTGCCTTAAAACCTTTTTTTTGTAGATCAGCTACAATTTTTTGTGGGTCACATGAGAAGTGTAGCCTATTCGCTATTACTCTAATTGGCCTTATTTGTTTGTTTTCGTATGAGTGCCATTGATGCTTTATTTCATTAAGCATTTTAGTAACCAGCCGATAGCTGTCTGCGTCTTGTACATTTACTTTAATATTTTCGTTATTTAAAACTTTTATTTTAACTCCTTGTATGATATTTAACTTTTCATAAATATCATTAAAATTATTTACGCCATTTACCATAATCGGTGGAGGTAATGGAGCTTTTTTAACCTTAGTTGGGGGTTCTTCATTTTGTGTTTTATTGGAGGGCTCTCCAGTGCCCGAGCTTTGTTGTGGTGGTGAGAGTGAAGTATCCATTCGACGTTTTTTCCAACCTTTTCCTTTTTGTCTGATCCACTCAGTTTCTCTTGCCAGATCGTCCTCATCAGTAATGTAGTCCATGTCAGACTCTTCTTTTTTAGTGACTTTTGTCTCTAAATCTGCAAATTTTCTTTGCATACTTTCCAGTTGACTTCGGAGATAATCCACTTGTACACTAAGTGAATTTTTTTCGTTTTGGGATTTTTTCCATTCGCTATATAAAACTTCTTCATTTTGTGTTCTAGCATGGCTATCCTGAAATAATTCGGCATTATCCATTTTTTCTTGATTTTGTTTGGGCTTTTCGCTAATTTTTAAAACAAGTTTCACAGGTGATGGTACACTTTTTTTGCTTTTAAACATGATATATTATTTATAATACACATTGTATATAGATTCTCAATTTTCAGATGATGCTAAGTTTCTTGGAGTTTTCATTGACAAACACTTAAGCTGGGAAACACATGTGAACTATGTTTGTAGTAAACTTAACACAGCATGTTACACACTTCGGATCATAAAAAAATATATGAATATGGAAACTCTAAAGATGATCTACCATGCATACTTTCATAGCATCCTACGTTTCGGAGCAATGTTTTGGGCGGGCAGCGTAGATTCTGAACGGGTCTTCATAATCCAAAAGAGAGCAATTCGAATTTTACTTGGTTTAGGTTGGAACAAAACATGCCGAGGGAGTTTTAAGGAAATCGAAGTATTAACACTTTGTGGGACCTACATATATGAGTGTGTGACTTTTATGTTTAAACATAAAGGAAAGTTCGAGGAGTACTTGCCAAAACATTCCTATAGTAAAAGAGACTTGATATATAATTTCCCTAGACACAGATTAGCCCTTACTGAACGGCTGTCAAGCTATGCGTGCATAAGGCTATTTAATAAACTTCCAAAGCATATTAGGAATACCGAAAAATATACCAGTTTCAAAAAATCAGTTAAAAAACTTTTGGTAGACCTGGAACCATACACTATTGAGGAGTATCTAGGTCAATAGCAGTAAAGAGATTTTTATTTTCTTAAGCTTAACTTTTCTTTTATTTTATTTCGTCGCAAATTTTGTGTACATGTTTTGTGTTTTGTGATATATTTTATTTCGCACTGTTTTTAATCTGTTTTTTTTTGTACTTCGCACTCGTACCTATGTAATATTTTATTCTGTACCGTCTTTATTTAATTTAATTTTATTATCTCTTAATAGTGGTAAAATCCGCTCATTTGTTTATGTTTACTGCCTGTCTAAACTGTATGTATTTTAAAATGGATTTTCTCATGTTTTTTTTTCTTGTGCTTTTAGTTTTATATTACAAATTGTGTTTTACTATTGTCGATAATTACCACGCATTTCTTAGAAATGTGTGTGTTGTTAACTTTATTTAGCTAAATGGATGTGTTTTTTTTTAAGTAAATTTTATATTATACTAAGTCGAACTTTATCGCAACCCAACTAGATTTAAGAATATGACACTATTTGATTACTGGTGTGTTTATCAACAATTTTTACAAATAAAGAGATTTTTGAATTTTGAATTTTGTCTTTTTCTCAATTATCTGTGTTATTGTGAATAAGTGATTCAGATCTACCATCTCTAAATATTTGGTATGCCCGTGCCTAATACCATAAAAACTTCTTTGTTGTGCATTATAAATGCAGCTTATGCGACTCCTTATGCAAAACTTTGGCTTCATAGCATTGAATACTGTCATTACTTGACCAAGCATGATTCATTAAGCCGGATTTTTCAATATCCCCTCATTGGGTACTTTTTTATGTTCCTTTACTCTAACCTAACCTAACCGTTTCACTTCACCTCCTATGATTTTCCACACTCACACGGGATTTGTCAAATGCACTCCTTATAATTTAAGGGATTTTCTGGTTTTGTTTTAGTTACAAAACTCCTTATCGTATTTCCCGATGAACATACAATTCTAATATTATAGTGTTTGGCTTTTCATCTTACTACAAATATTTAAGGCTCTTAAATACAAACCGTTTATAACTCCTTGTTTTGTTTCACCATAATGATTAGACTACTAAGTCTATTAGTAACGTGGATTGTTTAGTTTACACTTGAAAACGGTTAGAGATACTTCCTCACCGAATCGTCGTTTCTAAAATAAATAAAGGCAATGCAAGTAACATACTTTAATTCCACTCAATCAATGTCTACACTTCGGATCATAAAAAAATATATGAATATGGAAACTCTAAAGATGATCTACCATGCATACTTTCATAGCATCCTACGTTTCGGAGCAATGTTTTGGGCGGGCAGCGTAGATTCTGAACGGGTCTTCATAATCCAAAAGAGAGCAATTCGAATTTTACTTGGTTTAGGTTGGAACAAAACATGCCGAGGGAGTTTTAAGGAAATCGAAGTATTAACACTTTGTGGGACCTACATATATGAGTGTGTGACTTTTATGTTTAAACATAAAGGAAAGTTCGAGGAGTACTTGCCAAAACATTCTATAGTAAAAGAGACTTGATATATAATTTCCCTAGACACAGATTAGCCCTTACTGAACGGCTGTCAAGCTATGCGTGCATAAGGCTATTTAATAAACTTCCAAAGCATATTAGGAATACCGAAAAATATACCAGTTTCAAAAAATCAGTTAAAAAACTTTTGGTAGACCTGGAACCATACACTATTGAGGAGTATCTAGGTCAATAGCAGTAAAGAGATTTTTATTTTCTTAAGCTTAACTTTTCTTTTATTTTATTTCGTCGCAAATTTTGTGTACATGTTTTGTGTTTTGTGATATATTTTATTTCGCACTGTTTTTAATCTGTTTTTTTTTGTACTTCGCACTCGTACCTATGTAATATTTTATTCTGTACCGTCTTTATTTAATTTAATTTTATTATCTCTTAATAGTGGTAAAATCCGCTCATTTGTTTATGTTTACTGCCTGTCTAAACTGTATGTATTTTAAAATGGATTTTCTCATGTTTTTTTTTCTTGTGCTTTTAGTTTTATATTACAAATTGTGTTTTACTATTGTCGATAATTACCACGCATTTCTTAGAAATGTGTGTGTTGTTAACTTTATTTAGCTAAATGGATGTGTTTTTTTTTAAAGTAAATTTTATATTATACTAAGTCGAACTTTATCGCAACCCAACTAGATTTAAGAATATGACACTATTTGATTACTGGTGTGTTTATCAACAATTTTTACAAATAAAGAGATTTTTGAATTTTGAATTTTGTCTTTTTCTCAATTATCTGTGTTATTGTGAATAAGTGATTCAGATCTACCATCTCTAAATATTTGGTATGCCCGTGCCTAATACCATAAAAACTTCTTTGTTGTGCATTATAAATGCAGCTTATGCGACTCCTTATGCAAAACTTTGGCTTCATAGCATTGAATACTGTCATTACTTGACCAAGCATGATTCATTAAGCCGGATTTTTCAATATCCCCTCATTGGGTACTTTTTTATGTTCCTTTACTCTAACCTAACCTAACCGTTTCACTTCACCTCCTATGATTTTCCACACTCACACGGGATTTGTCAAATGCACTCCTTATAATTTAAGGGATTTTCTGGTTTTGTTTTAGTTACAAAACTCCTTATCGTATTTCCCGATGAACATACAATTCTAATATTATAGTGTTTGGCTTTTCATCTTACTACAAATATTTAAGGCTCTTAAATACAAACCGTTTATAACTCCTTGTTTTGTTTCACCATAATGATTAGACTACTAAGTCTATTAGTAACGTGGATTGTTTAGTTTACACTTGAAAACGGTTAGAGATACTTCCTCACCGAATCGTCGTTTCTAAAATAAATAAAGGCAATGCAAGTAACAAACTTTAATTCCACTCAATCAATGTCTACAAGTCACAAAAAAAAAATGCATTTTCCAGGTTTATACTATGACAAACACGAGATTCTCCCACACCTTTACGGCGACTTTTTATACAACAAAGCAAATCAAAGAATATCCAAGTTTTCCAGCTTAGAAGTGGAAGTTAGGGCTGTTATTGAAGGTCAGTTCCTTTCCCGCAGGGCTTATGCTGAGGATTTCGGATTTCAAGTGGGTAAGAAATTAGTATAAATATCCTAATTTATATTTAACATAGTGGCTGTTGCTCCATAAGAAGCAGATTACTGTTAAAGAACTCCTTCTCTGGCCACATGCCATGAAGAAATTCGAATGTGAAACAACTATATAAAAGTTTCTGATATGTTAAACACATTACCATTTAAGTATAAGGATACAGGCCTTCTGCAACTTGCATTCCGCATCAAAGAAAACATTCATAAATTACCCGCAAAATTACTGCCTTATCGCGCATTTCTCATCTTATATTTTCCTAATAGGCGGTCCATATGATTTCCGTAAAGGTCGCATCATATAGTTTCGATTATCGCTAATGGGATTTTAAAGACTAAAAGAAATTCTGCCCACTACTGAGATAGGTGGAATCTGCAAATTAGCAAACTTGTGAAATATCGACTTTTTTAACTAGCAAAGGTTTAGTTCTTTCAGAAAGCAGTAAATGTTTTATCGAAAATTTAAAATAAATAAAGTAAATTACTGCTTTTTTAAGTTGAATTTAGACGCCAAATATAAAATAATTTAAGATTAAATGGTACCAAAAAAACGCGTTTTAGTTATTTTGCTGCCTTTTTTCAATATTTAGGCAAAATCACCTCGATTCCATAATAGCTTCGTTAGCTAATTTTATTTTAATACTTGATAATAGCTTCGTTAGCTAATTTTATTTTAATACTTGATAATAGAGTTTTTGATGGAGTTTTTCTTTTCAAATATTTGACTTGTAGTCTATAGTTCAACTTAGAGGCCCTCGATACATTTGACACTTGTTTTACACCAGAGGTGGGCAACTCTCGTTGACAGTTATTAGGAAATTTTGTTTTAGATAAAAAATAATTGGTATCTGCAGGTTAGCATTATACATCAATAAGTTATTGTCAAGTTTTAAAGTTGTCACTTCCGCATCAATGTCAGTTGAAATTTGCAACTTTTTCTTAAAAAAAATAAAAATAATTTAAAATCGCGAAAATGGTATGTGTTATCAATAACTGCAGAAGAAAAAAGAACCCATTTCCTAAAGAAAAATATAATCTGGATATATGGAAGAGAAACTGCAATATCCAAACATGACGGTTTCGGAAAATTCCTTAGTTTGTGAGGTAAGTTTATGCAAAATAGAAGAGCAGGGAGTAGATTAGGATAAAATATCAGCCGGAACAAGATACTTATAATACCTAAAATGGATAACTGTTATGCATAATTATGCGTAAAGCTAGCTATTCAACTATAAACAAATTTTTACTTCCTTAGGTACTTTTGAGGCTATCAACAGTAAATTTTGTAAAGTATTTGTATAAGTATTTTTGTAGTGGGGGTTAAAGACGACAGGGGCGGAGATTGTTTCTCTTCAAAAAATGACTTGCGACTTGCGTTATGAGCTATACAGGGTATTTCAAATTTCAATAACATAATTTTAGTGTTCAATTCTTTAAGCTATTACAAAAAGGTTATAAACATAGGTCCGCGAAGCCTTAGTTTTAGAGATATAGGGTTTTAAAGTTTATTTATTTTTTGTTTTTTGTATATAGCTTGTTGCATTTTTTGAGATATTCAGCTCACATTAGGCATGTATATTTAGCTATAGGCACTACACTATTTACACTATTAGACTTGCCAAATAATAGTAAAAATCAAAGAGTGATACTTTTTCATCCCCCTACCTTTTTTGTCATGCGCTACTGGTAAATTCTAATATTCAAAATAAGTACTTCGTTCTGTTCTGTCTGAAAACTTTTTGGTTTCCTGCAGTTTTTTCGAACCTGCTACCGATACTGAGCAAAAAAATAAAAAATAGTTTGCTAAACGACTGTAAATGTAACAAATCACAAAAAACTGTTTTTATATTTTTTCTCCATAAAGGTATCAGATAAAAAAATACTAGGAATAAAAAGTTTCATAACAAATATAAAGTTTTTTGTATTATAGAACCCACCAGATGCGCATCAAAAAAATTCAGGGGCAGGGAAAATTTAAATGCCCTGTAGCTCCGTGACTAAGCGTTTGTGTACCTGTTATGTTATATGAACTATTGTCTTGAAATTTTACATTAAAATTATGTTAATAAATTTTGAAACACCCTGCACTTTTTTATTTATGGAGTCATTAAAAGTTTTCCGTCCGTAATGTTTTTAGTGGGGCTGGCAATCGATATAGACAAAAATATGTTTTTTTTTCGAATAAATTAATTAAAGGAAGACAATAATTTTTTACCTATTTATTGGAGGTATTTTTACAAAACTTACATAGTCTTTTTTTTTCCTTTCATTGGGTTTTTTTACGATTTTTTATTGTAAAAAAAACGGTAATGCAGTTGAAAAGCTCATTTCTGAAAAGTTCATGTTTAAATTAAAATAAAGTATTTATTTGATATTTTAACTAAACAAACTAAAAACAACAATATTCAAATTATTACCTATACAGGGTGGCGAATTTAAATATGGAATACTGCCTCTAGCGGTTTAATGTTAGGTTTTTTAGAAAAAAAAAACATGTCAACTGAGTTTTTTTACGGGGTTTGTTCCTGACGCAACAAATTTTTGGTTGGACCCCCGGAAGAAAGGGGTCTACTCACATCCAACTTTTTTTTTCAGATGAAATAACTCTGTCTGTGGTACCTAGTTCGAAAGCTTATGAAAAATGGAAAACAACGGAATAATAATTTTTTTTGATTTACATCTACTAAAATGTTTAAAAGAAAAATGTAATTTTAATACGTTATTTGAAAGCTTATGAAACGAGAAAGACAACGAAATACTATCTCACACATATACTATACTATAGTAGTGTGAGCTATGGTGATCCTAATTTTTTTAGATAAAAAAAAAGTTACTCCGATTTCAACATTTTTTATATATCTTTGCGTTTCAGCTGATTTTGAAACTTTTTTGTTGCGCCGTCTGTCTGTCTGTCTGTATGTCTGTCTGTTTGTCTGTCTGTGTGTCTGTCTGTCTGTCTGTCTGTAACGACCAACGCGCATAACTCAAAAACTGCTTGCCCGATTTTGATGAAATTTGGTGCCTAGGCTGGGTCTTGGGTCGAGATGGTCCCAGTTAAAAATGAACAAAATCCACCGAACACAAACCAAATAAAAGGGTGGGGGTAGCTTTTAAAAATTAGAGTTTATGTGAAAATATGGCGTGTGTGATATCAAATGGAAGGTAATTGAGTCTGGAGTTAAACAAAATACATTTTAGGTGATTTAAAAAAAAGGGTGGGGGTAGATTTCAAAAATTAGAGTTTAAGTGAAAATATGGCGTGTGTGATATCAAACGATAGGTAATTGCGTCTGGAGTTAAACAAAATATATTTTATATTTTTAAATGGGTGGGGGAGTGGGGGTAGATTTCGAAAATTTCAGTTTAAGTCAAAACATGGCTTGTGTGGTATCAAACGAAAGGTAATTGAGTCTGGCGTTGAATAAAACATATTTTGCATTTAAGTTATATTAGCTTACACCTACACTATAAATATAGTACCTAGTGTGAGCTTAGGTGCCCATAAATTGGCAGAGTATTTTTTTTAATATACATCAATAAAAAAGTTGTGAAAAATATGTTGTTTTTTTCAAAAACTCAAAAGTCAAAAAATTATAATATTTTTTTTTTACATTTTGTTGCCGTATGTTAAAAAGAAATTATTCCGTTGTTTTTATTTTGTTTAGAAGCTTCGAGCGAGGTACCACAGGGTGGAGTCTTTCTTTCTGAAAAAACTAAAGTTGGATGTGATTAGACCCCTTTCCGGAGGTCAAACCAAAGATTGTTTTTATCCTTAACAAAGCCCAAAAAAACCAGTTGACGTGTTATTTGTTTTTTCCAAAATTCCAACATTAAGCCACTAGAGAAATTCCAATTTTGTATTTCTATTTAAACGGAAATTTTTTTCCAATAAAATAAAAACTATATTTAACTGTCAAACCAGATTTTTACTATCCTAGTCCGCCTAGCAATGGCTAGAGAAGGTATTATTTTCGATGCAAATTTTTTTTTTGAGATAACGCCGAAATGTGTTATTTGGGTGTATTTTGACCAATCTTCGCAATATTGTCGTGATGTCTGTCTGTATGTGTAACACGATAGCTCCTAAACCGTTACACCGATTTTCATAAAATTTTCAGGTAATATAGTGCTCGACACTCTAACGAGCTGATTAGATTTTGGTCAGATTCCCTTAATGCTAATGACTGTTTTTTAACAATTAAAAAATTTTTAAATGGCTAACTTTTTAACGTAGTATTGTATCAATATGCTATTTTCCGAATATAGTAGACTACATTTTGCTCAATAACTTCGTAAGAGCTTTAGTTTCTGAGATAGTTACAAGGTTGATATAATCAATAGTGCTAATAGGCTAGCTAGGAAAGTATTAGATCCGTCATGGATTCATTTATTTTTATAATTTTTAGTTTTTGCGACCTTACACAAAGTTTTTCTTACGAAATAACAAAGTTTTTATTTGAGGTTTGTAATTCTTAAGAAAATTTGCAAATATGTGCATCGTCTTAATATGTTATATTTTTATTTTGTTTTTTTTTATTATTTTTTTGTTTGTCATGTTTTCAAAATATTTTTTAAAAAACAGATATTAAAAATTTAATAAGAAAATAGTTATCAAAACAAATAACAAAAAAGAATTAAAAAAGAAAATATTAGGTTTAATAGAAGATTTTAAACCACTTAAAAACTTGTGTTCTAACTGTATGGCGGAAGAAATCTGGCTTGACAGTAGAGTTTTGTTTAAAAAAACTTACGCCAAAATAAAATATTCAAAAATAAAGAAGTTTTAAACCCCCTCTCAAATGGCAAACGTTTGAAAAAGCCTATGTAGTTCGAAAACGGCAAGAGTTTTAACTATTTTTACCTTGTCTTAAAATTCTAGCCTTGCAAAGGTGGTCAGTTTTTTTGTGTCTTTATTTTTATACAGTGGAACTTTTTTAGGTTCATTTTGAAGAATCCTCTTTTGAAGCTTCACTTACTCTAAAGCAAATGGCTGCTCCAACTCTTTACAATTTGGCACATTACCGTGAAAACCCAGTAATCTGCTCTGTACAAGTATTAGAAGAAAATTTGGTTGCTGCAAAGAAAAAAATGAAAGACCAGAGTCACCAAATTGAAAAACAAATTTTGCAAATTAAAGAATTAAAACATCAGCTAGAGAAGGAACAATCTGTGCTTAAGAAGGTGATGGGTATATTTAATAAAGATCAGATCGAAGTAATAATTGGTTCGAAAAAAATAAAGGGATTCAGGTTGTGGCACCGCTGGTTACAGATATCTCCTTAAGCTAAATATTCCGTTTCATACAAAATTGAGCATTTGCCTTTTCAACCTGGCATTTTAGATGAAATTTTTAATTTTTCTTAAATCAAAATTCAAAGTCTATGTGAAATTGAGAGAGATTGTTCTTTGCAATTTGATGCCTGTGCCAATACTCCTAGCAAGGATTTATGTCAAGGATCTTGGCAAACCATGTGTTAGTTTTTTTGCTTCGGAGTGTTAAAACTTATTGGAAACAAATTGTCGCTTGCCATTTGATTGGTAACCCTTGTGAAAGACCATCTGTGGCCAAAATTATTTTGGAAATTCTTAATAAATCAAACCAAATCGGTCTTAGTGTTTTAAGTATCACGTCAGACATGGGGCCCGATAACGTTGCGGTATGGAAACTTTTAGGAATAAAGGCAAAAAAGACAGTTTTTCAAAATTTTATAACCGATCCCGATAACTCAGAAAAAGAAAGTATTTTTTATTGCAGATATTTCTCACCTTTTAAAAAACATTGGGACTATTAAGTGAATAATAAAACTGTCTGTATTTCATATTATTTTGTCAAAGAATATAATTTACCAAAGCTTGACACAGACTTTTCATATTTAACTCAGTTTAATAAAATGAAAGTATCAAGAGCATTCTATATTTTAAATCATAATATAAGCTCTGCCCATAGGTGAGTGTAAAATAATTGATAAAAATTCGAAAACAACTGCTTGGTTTGTGGAAACGGTTTCAAAATGGTTCACAATTATAAGTTCAAGGGACGAGTCTTTCGCACTAAGTAAACTAAATATGATAAATCAGTGGCGTATATAGAAAAATGTTTCGGGGGGGGGGCTGAACAGTTTTGGGGGGGTGCCCGAGACCCAATGAGACCGTATTTTATGCTATGTTATGTTTGTATTCATGAAATATGTGGAAAATATCCAAAAAAACCTTTGCTTCGGGGGGGGGGGGGGCAGCCGCCCCCTTATATACGCCCCTGTGATACATTATAACCAAACTATTGATTTTTTAAGGGAAATAATACTACTTAGTAAAACTATGAAAATTGGGGAAAAGGATATTTGGAAACCAGTGCAAACTGGAGTAATTCTTTCAACGCAAATAATTTTATACCTTCAAGAAAATCTGTTAAACGAAAAAGGATATACATACATACCTACCTCAAAACATCGCCATTTATGCAGGATGTGTTGGAGAATGTTTTTGGGCAAATGAGCAGAACAGTGCCGGCAAATCTTAAAAAATTTAAGCATTTTTTAATACTTGGACGTGGTTCCCGCCAACGGAAGCTATGACGATCAAAACGATCCAAATTTTTAAGTTTAGATTCAGTTATGACAAAGAAATTTTTGCCGAAAAAAGGAGTAGAAATCGAACCTCTTTTGGCGGCCTTACCTCAACATTGGAATAAGAATGTTCCCTGATTGGACAATATTCATCAAAATTTAATATACAATTCAGCGGGTTACATTTTAAAACATATTAAAAAAAGCAATAAATGTAAAGGTTGTCATGACTTTATTTTGAGCAATATTATTCAGAAACCTTTTATAAAACATATTCTCTGAATTTTCCTTCACCTTTCGTATTCAAACTTTTTGTCAGAATCGAACAAATGTTTTTAAATATTTCAAAACACATTCCCTCAAAATATTTTAACTTTTTGGGTTTACTTAAATTTTTAGTTTTTAAAGATCACGAAGATCACGCTTTCCTCATTGCAATGATATCGAAACAAAAATTGTCAACTTATTTTGTAGATACAGAATCAGGATTTATTTAGCTAAAGCTAAAAAATGATTAGGAGGGACACAGCACTTCGAAATGAGTTTGTAAATAGCAGCAAAAGCGCAAAAATAAGTGTAGCTTTTGGAAACTACTTTAATTTGTTTTGTTTTTAGGATTTAGTTTTTAACCCTAGAATCATATGATTATGTGGATGTATGTGTGTGTGTGTGTGTGTGTTTGTTTTTAGGATCTAGTTTTTAACCCTAGAATCGTATGATTATGTGTATGTATGTGTGTGTGTGTGTGTGTTTGTTTTTAGGATCTAGTTTTTAACCTCAGAATCGTATAAATATGGGTATGTATGTATGTGTATTAATGCCTAATAGTAGAGTTAAAAGCCGCTTCTATCGTGTCACCCCGTGTGCACTTCATTGCTAAAATGTAAGACACAATTTAAATCATTTCTTACACCCTAAGAATGCAAAATCGACTGGTCGTCCAAAAATTGCAGGGGGTGGTGGGGGTAGTTTTTCCAAAAATTTGGAAATAATTTTTTTTGCATTTTTTGAATCTATAAAGTGTGCTCATGAGTCCACTAGAAGCATATAGTAATATTACTATCAGAAACATTTATTTTTTAATGTTGAAAATATCGTTCCCAATGCTTTTGTATGGAGTTCCCTATTAAACAATTGCTCGCCCTGAAAACGCGTATTTATAATAATTTATAACTTGTTATAACTCGAGAACCCTTTGCTTAATCAAAAAAACACCTTGTGTAAACTTTGTGTATCAAAGATAAGGGATTACAATGGTTTTTGAAAAATGTCAATCGAACGCATAGTTTTTTTTTTAAGTAGCAAAGAGTGATGCCATGACGCGACGAACGCGGCAGACACTGACATGCGACGAAGAGTCAGATTTTTTACAAATGCACGGCGGGCCAGGCGAAACGTGACTCTATGTCTTGAGACAAGTCGAGACACACATAAGTTCGTTTTTCGTGTAACTCTCGCGGTTACAGATGTTTAAGTTACTTACTTGGTTTTTTGCTTGTAAATTGCGTTATGTATACATGTTGTGCTTGTGTGATTTGGCCGTGAAGGGCCAAATATGAAAGGCTAGGCGTGAAAAAAAGGGAAATTTAGTTCTATATAAGAATTATATAGTATGTAACTCTTAGCCATACGGTCCTCCAGTCGTCCATATTCACTATATTAGTATGTGACTCTCGGCCCTACGCGACGGGCCTCCGATAATCCATATTTAAAAGGGAAACTACCCGCGTCCAGTTTAATTCTATATTATAATGTGCCTCTCGGCCCTACGGGCCTCCAATTTATGTATATATTAGTATGTGACTCTCGGCCCTACGGGCCTCCGGAAATCCATATTTGAAATTGAAACGCCTCCCGTTAAATTTGATATTGGAATGTGACTCTCGGGGGCCTCCAATTTATTTCTACATTAGTATGTGACTCTCGACCCTACGGGACTCCAATTTATTTCTATATTAGTATTTGACTCTCGGTCCTACAGGCCAACGGGAGTCCATATTCACTATATTAGTATGTGACTCGGCCCTACATGCCTCAGGGAATCCATATTTGAAAGGGAAACTACGCGCCTCCTGTTAAATTCTCTATTGGAATCGAGACTTTTGATTTGAGCCCCCACTCCCAGCTATAGGCATAATATGTGAAAACTGAAAATTTGACATGGTGTAATTAGTTTACACCTGGAAGACACAATTTTAACGGTAATAAACTATGTATTTTTTTTTGCAAGCCTACACAATAGCGCATCTGTGGCCGTTGAGATAATTAAAATAAATTGTCGGCGTCTTAAAATATGACTCTTCAAAGGAGCACCACTTTTTGGCAAATTTTGATGGTTTTTTGACAAAAACTCAAAAAGTACCAAACTAATCTAAAAATTTTTTTCTGATGTTTATAGATCTTGGTAGGCCCTATCGTTAAAACTATTACAAATTTTTCATTTTGACGTCTCTGTTTAGAGATATAGGCAAATAATTGAAATTTAAAAAAATTCTGTTTTTGAAAAACACAGGGACCTATTGCGCGTTAATACACTAAGTGGGTGACATCTAAAGCCACATAAATTTATTTTGTTATCGTAGAAATAGGTTCAATCAAGAGCTGTCAAGTCACCGGAAGTGATGCAGCAAAATCGTTTCTGAGATATAAATTGTCAAAATATAACCAATTTAAGGTTTTTTATATTTAAGGAGCCCTGGAGAGGAGGAGTGCAACCTACAAAAAAGTTTATTTGAAGTTTTTTTGTTAATTTGACAGTAAAAATAATTTCTGTTATTAAAAAATTAAATTTTTGTATTTTTTTTTTGGCCTGATGACGTCACTTACATAAACGGTGCCAGCGAGTGCTTTTATTCGAGATTTAAACTTATCGTAGAGCTCTGAAATTTGGCACACTAATAGGCATCGATAAACTAAATCGAAATGGATTCTTGCATTTTTTCGATTTGACCCTATACGGGCTTCCGGGAATCCATATTTGAAAGGGAAACTACGCGCCTCCCGTTAAATTCTATATTAGAATCGAGACTTTTGATTTGAATTGTCGGCGTCTTAAAATATGACACTTTAAAGTAGCAGCACTTTTTGGCAAATTTTGATGGTTCTTTGGCAAAAACTCAAAAAGTACCAAACTAATCAAAATTTTTTTCTCTGATGTTTATAGATCTTCGTAGGCCATATCGATAAAGTTATTATAAATTTTTCATTTTGACGTCTCGAGATATAGGCAAATAATTGAAATTTAAAATAATGTTGTTTCTTAAAAACGCAGGGACTTATTGCGCACAATGCGTCAATGCACTAAGTGGGTGACATCTAAAGCCACAAATTAATATTTTTACCGTAGAAATAGTATCAGTCAAGGGCTGTCAAGTCACCGGAAGTCGAGCAAAAAAATAGTTTGAGATATGGCCCTTCAAAGTTTTACATACAAACGCTGATATCTCAAAAACAACTAAACCGATTCCGATTTGGTTTTTGGTTTTCTCAATAAAACAAACATTGCTATGATTCTTATAGAAAAAATTTTCGTTTTTCCCAACTTTGAAAAATGTGGAGGGGGAAGGTACCCTAAAAGCTTGATAAAAAAAAATAGTCCACTTCGGGGAGGGGGGGGGGGTGTGCGCGAGTCACATACTAATATAGAAATAAATTGGAGGCCCGCAGGGCCGAGAGTCACATTCTAATATAGAACTAAATTTCCCTTGTCTTCACGCCTAGCCTTTGATATTTGGCCCTTCACGACCAAATCACACAAGCACAACATTTATACATAACGCAATTCACAAGCAAAAAACCAAGTAAGTAACTTAAACATCTGTAACCGCGAGAGTTAAACGAAAAATTAACTTATGTGTGTCTCGACTTGTTTCAAGACATAGAGTCGCGTTTTGCCTGGCCCGCCGTGCATTTGTAAAATATCTGACCCTTCGTCCCATGTCAGTGTCTGCCGCGTTCGTCGCGTCATGGCTTCACTCTTTGCTACTTAAAAAAAAAACTATGCGTCCGATTGACATTTTTCAAAAATCATTGTGATCCCTGATCTTTGATACACAAAGTTTACACAAGGTGTTTTTTTGATTAAGCAAAGGGTTCACGAGTTATAACAAGTTGTTTAATAGTTATAATAGTTGTTCTTAGGGTGTAAGAAAGATCTTACATTTTAGCAATGAAGTGCACACGAAAATCGGTTCTAGAAGCCTTTTACGCGTTTTTAAACTCTACTATAACGTATGAAGAAAATTGGTTTGGTAATTTTGAAGGTACTAACCTTTCTTCAAGGAACTGGAATATGTACGCTAGATCTATTATAAGGGACCATCTAGATAAAAAGTTTTAATGTTACAGTTATAGATAAGTTATGTTTAAAATTTGGTTTCTCACCTGCATATTCCTTACTGACCTCTACTTAAAAATTCTCCAGAATTTTATGACTAGCTTTCCCCCAAAAAGGCATGACTATAGATGCAGTTTACGATTTAGCTTAAGGAGAATGCAATAAATTAATGTATTAATGTATGTATATATAGTATAAGCATTTTTTATAACGATGATTCTACCAAAAGTGGACCGTTTAATATCATTTTTTGGGTGGCTTTTTAGTGTGTGTGGTACTCTGATTGACTAAAAAGTTCTAATAGCAAATTCTTTTGGGCAAAATAGGCAGCACTGGTGCACCACTAGTGCAGTTTTCGTATTCTTTTGAGGAAACTAGTGCAATACTTTGTATTCTTTTGAGCAACTGGACAAGTCCAGTGTTGCACTTAGTGCACATTTTTCGCCACGGGCTATCCGAGCTCGTGTTGCACTAGCGCACTTTCATATTCCTTTGAAACTGTACTGGGGCAATTTTTTGACAGCACCCAAAAAGTGTCAGTGGACCACGAGTGACGCACTAACTTTCTCAAAACAATTCGCTATATAGGTATGTAAATAATTCTCCATAAAGATATCATCTGATAAGTACCTAAATAAATAATTGGTTAGTTTGCAGTTTACGTTAGTGGAATATGCATTTTTACTCCATAGCACCCTTTTTGTAGAATCATTTATAAACCAAAGCTACGTGTCCACTGCACTAAACGAACATGTTTCTGTTGCCTGTTTTCAAAAATGTTTGAGAACTTAATAATTTATTTTTTTTAATTGTAGGTAGTTTATAGTACTAAAGCTATGTGATTAAGTAAATATATCTAGTTTTATTATTTTAATTTGACCGTTATCCGATTAAAAATAAAATATCTACTTCAATTAAATATGTTCAACTGGAAAACTACCTAAGCTAAATAATTGTTATATTCACCATTTATAATAATTTTAGTATCATAAGCTATAAGGAAAATGCTAGTATATACCAAAGCTGCATTTATTTAAACAATTAACTTAATAGTTTTAAATAAATCATATGTACAGTAGACTCTCGATTATCCGACTCTCGATAATCCGATCGCTGGATTATCCGAGTTGCGTAATACATCGGTTGAACCATATTAACCGAGCGACGCCGTATTGTTCGGGTAATTTTATGGAGAATCATAGAATTGCCAAAGCAACAGCAACTGACTGAACTTATTTAATTTTGTATTTTGTACTTTTGGGACTAAAGTGGTCACTTAAGTCCCTTGTTTTAGGGAATAAAGTGACCCTTTTAATCTCTAGGGGGCAAAAACTTACTTTTAATCTCTAAGAAGTAATAACCCACTTTTAGTCCCTAATTTAATTACTTTTAATCCCTAAGAATTTAAAACAAAGACATTTTATAATATTTTACATCTATAGAATATCGTTGAATGCAATTAGTACGGAGTGTTTATTTTTTATATGCTAAAATCCATAAAATAGTATATGAACCTTGTGACTAAAATGTCTTAGCCGGGCTAGAAACTAAAAGTATCACTTTATATTTTAACATAGATATTGGCATTTATTATTAAAAAGTATGTATTAAACAAAAAAATGGCACCAGCAAGCACGCACAACCATCAATATTAGCTAGTCGTTCCGGGGGTTTAGTAGCTTTATTATGTAAAAAAAATGCAATTTTCTTTCTTTTAATCTAAATCTAAAAAACGCGTTTCACTAGCTACTGTGGCTCAAACTTTTTATCAATTTTTTTTTGTACCTTAAAAATTTTTACTCTTACTTTGAAAACCTTGTTTTGCTAGGGGCTGCGGTTCACGAATTTAATGGCCTTATATCCATGGTTAACGAGACATTTTTGTAACAAGTTTGGTTAAAATCAGTTTATTGATTTTTAAGTTATCGTGTCCCAGACAGATAGACAGACAGACACCATCACAAAACTTGGTAGATGGAGCTTTTCTGAACCATTTGAATGAAAGAAAAAGTTTGTTTTGGCGATCCCAATTTCGATCCCAATAGCTTCGATACCGACCTACGGTATGGATGGCTAATATAAGTATATAGAAAACAAAATAGAAAAATACGGATTATTATATATATTATAGCCCACGTTAGCTCGCATAATCGAGAGTCTACTTTAATTATGAAGGTACCTTGTTAGTATAATTTTTTATATTTATGTAAGTAAAGAATCAGGCACATCTTAAATGGGATTTTAAAAAAATCCATAAATTTGAAATTTTGATATGTTGTGGATCTCGATATCCTGATCAAATGGTGGCCATCAAAGATATAATTCAATCATTTTTATCAATTTTTGGTATTAATGTTTAGGTTTTACAAAAAAATCAATTTATTCGTACTACTTAGGAGGCCCATACCCGCCACTGTATTTATGAAACAACTATAACAGACCAAAATTTGATGAAATTTATGGATTTTTTAAAATCCCATTTAGGGTGTGCCTGATCCTTTTGTCTTATATACATTTAGCTTGAAAAATATTTCAATAAAAAATAAATATAATAAGTTTTTTGTTTTCCTGAATTAAAAATCAAAACATTTTCGGAGCGAAAAATACAAGTAAAACCAAACATTTCTTTACACAATTGGACATGAAATGTTTTAAAAATATTTTCTTTAAACAACTACCATATAATATTATGTTTGCCTCATATGTACCATGAGGCCTGACCGATCAGACCCTCGAAACGGAAATAAAAAAAATATGTTTTTACACAATACTTACTTCCCCAAAGACAAAATTTTATGAATTCTTATGATTTTATGACCGGTTACGGCGCTAATATTGTATGATATTGTTTCTATTTATTTTACTGCATTTTTGCCGAAGTAACGTGGAAACAGGACTCAATATACAAAAAAAGAGAGCCAAAATGATATCCTGTTTTAAAAATGTTAGGTATATATATAAGCAGATTAAAAATTAAATACTTTATGCGTAGCAGCATCCAAAACTAGCACTATTTTATTGAAAAAAAAACAGCCCCCTGTATTTGGTTTCTCTGAGTACACCTTTACCCCCGGTATTTGTTTTAGACAAAAACACCTTTACCCCCGGTATAGTGGGTTCGGTTGTGTTTTGTTTTTGTTATGAAAATTTGAAGTCTCCTCTAACCTAAAATATTAAAAAAGTCAAAAAAAATCCAGGGAAATAGCACAGACAAAGATAGGTATAGCTAGCTATTTCACAAAATCGGTTTTACATGTAAAACTGGATTTTGCCAGAAAGAGAGGGCAATATGAGTTGCCGACCTCTGGTGTAAAACAAGTGTCAAATGTATCGAGGGGTGTAAAACAAGTGTCAAATGTATCGAGGGCCTCTAGTTCAACCAATACCATCTCTACAGATGGTATGGTTTCAACTTATAGGCATTTGTAATGACGTCATTTTTGTTTATCTTTGTTTAGTATATTATAAACAACGGTGACAATAAACTTTTTAAAAAAAGAAGCGTCTATGATTAATTCATTTTTTAAATAGGTGGGTTATTGGTTATGTGAAGTATCCGTCATTGTCAATCAAATACATGAGTTTGTCAACTTGTCGGAAATATGTTTAAAAACTTGTAAAATGCCGATAAACAAATGTAATAGGTATAATGAACAATCGCAGCTGATAATTTTAAATATATTGGCTTTTTTTCAACTGGAAAAGGAACAAGTACGAAATGGAATCGCACTTTAATTTGAGAATCTGATACAACGAGCTGCAGATGCAACAAAATTGAGCCCAACAACAATAGTAAATATAAAAAAGAATGGGATAAAATCAGACCAGGATTACACTACCCGTATGTCTTTCACTTCAAAAACTGCAAAAACCAAAATTACAACATATTTGAAAGATAAAATTCGGGACACAATTTATTGTATGTTTGCCAGAAAAGAATATGTAATATTGGCAACAATAAGTCAAACGTTCAGGGAAGAAATTGAACATTTTGAGTTTTCCATCGAGTCCTTAAGAAGATGGATCAATAGTATAGGCTTCAAGTGGAAAAAATCAAATAATAGAAATTATTTGATGGACTTACCAGATATTGTTCATAAAAGAATACATTTTTTAACGGAGTACATCAAAAATAGAAATTTAGGTCTGGAAGGTTTTACTCCAGTTTTCATTGATGAGACATGGATTTTTAGCAAGAGATCCTTTCGTAGTAGCTGGCAAGATGACACCAAGCACACACATTCAAGTGAAGTGAAGGTAAAAATTATCTTGTTATATTTTGACTTTTTTTAAATAAAAACTGGTGCCTTGTAAATCTTCGTCCGTCTGTTTCACATTTTTTAAGCTTAAAAAATTAGATAAACATTTTAAAAAGTAGATCCATTCGAACGGTTTGGGAGATTTTGCTCTTCAAAGTCTCCTCGTGCATTTCTCAACAAATCTCAGTCTTCAAAAATATTAATTTGACCAACTTATTTAAGGGTTATTACAGATTGTGATCCTCATAATGGTGTTCCGCTGTGAATTTCTGGGTGAGCTTATAAAGCGCCGAACCTCCCATTTCTCCCAAATATTCCAAATGAAATTTTTTTTGGGTAAAAAAATTCATAAGTTGTGTCCATGTGCATGGAAAATTACCTACTTATTAATTGTATTAAAGGAGGAGGCACTAAATACATTGTTTACCGGGACGCGTCAGATGAGCTGAATTTGAGATATGTTGAAGGACAAACCTTCCTGATATTTTTACCAAAAAAAATTAGGGGGGTCATAGGATTCGTTTTCAAACTATACTTATTTAAATGTGCGCCACTGAAATATGGAAAAATATGACCATTTGTAGTTTTTTTTGTAATAACTTATCGCCAAATAAAAATAAAAAACTGATATTAGCTTTAGTTTATTGGTAAAGGAGTTCTTTTAAGAATTTTATCTGTTTTTGACATATAGTTTTCGTCACATACCTACAGAGTGGCTCAAAATAATTTAAAAAAATTCAGGAAAAATTCCTGAGATTTATTAAATATAAAGAAAGGAAACTAAAAATGCATGGTCAAAATTAACTTCACTTGCTTTCATGTGAGTCGCTTTAACTATTCTAGAGTGATGTTTGCATAATAGGTTATGTTATAAGCTAACAGGGCATTTAAAAAAAAATTAATTCAACGCATGACACGTTTACTAATTGTCTACGGAATAGTGTGTTTACCGGGATGCGTTAAATGAGGTGAATTTATGATATGTTAGGGCCCAAGCCGTCTAAATACTCGTCTTAAAGAAATTGGGGGTCATCGGTTTCGTTTTCAAGCTGTAATTATTTAAATCCGGCACTGGAAGAAAGAAAAATGTGACTTTTTTTATTGTTTTTGCTATAACTTCTCGTTAAATAGAAATTCAATATTAATTTTATTTAGTTGAAAAAAAAATATTTTTAAGTATGTTTTCAATTTTTTTATAGTTTTCGTCACATATCTACAGAGTGGCTCAAAATATGAATAACAGAAATACAGGAATAATAACTGGGATTTGTTAAATATACATACATACATAATGGTTTATGTAGTAAACCTACAGGGTAAATCAAACATTTTTTAAATTAAACAAATAATAGGTGTACTAACTGTGCAGCGGAATAGTGTGTTTAACGGGATGCCTCAGATCAGGTGAATTTGAGATATGCCCGAGCCATCCTGAAACTTGCTCAAAAAAATTGGGGTCATCGGTTTCGTTTTTGAGCTATACTCTTATGGATTTTCGCTACAATTGCTATCTCTTTATATGGATAAAAAGTTGATATTTAAACTTTTATCAATTAAGTTTGTTCACAGGCTTTCTGAAAATTTTTAGCAGAACCCCCGGAAAGGAGTAGGCCCTTTTTGTCTTTTTGTCGTAGTATAACTCGAGAACAAAACCGCTCACCACCCACTTTTTCTTGAAACAAGGATTAAGACGGTTTAGGCTCTAACATATAATTAGTAAACATTTTAGGCGAATTTCAAAAATGTTTGAAATACCCATTAAGTCTATTATTATTATTGTATTGCAATTATTCATAGTTTGAGCCACTATGTAGATATGTGACGAAAACTATATGTCAAAAAATGAGAACATACTTAAAAAGACTCTTTTTTTTTTTTTCAACAAAATAAAATTCATATTGGTTTTTTATTTTTCTTTCCCGAGAAGTTATAACAAAAAACTACAAAATCTTACATTTTTTGATGATGACCCCCTAATTTTGAATTAATTTTGAAACAAGCATCCGGACGGTTTAGGCTCAAACATATCTTAAATTCACCTCATTTGACGCATCCCAGTAAACACACTATTTTGTAGACAATTAGTAAATATGTCATGCGTTGAATTAATTTATTTTTTGAAATACCCTGTTAGCTTATAACATCCCCTATTAAGCAAACATCACCCAAGAATAGTTAAAATGACTCACATGAAAGCAAGTGAAGTTAATTTTGACTATGCATTTTTAGTTCCCTTTTTTTATACGTAATAAATCTAAATAATGAGCCACTCTGTAGGTATGTGACGCAAAATATATGTTAAAAATTGATAAAATTCCTAAAAGGACTCTTTTGTCAATAAAATAAGACTAATATCATTTTTTTGTTTTTATTTGGCGATAAGTTATTTAAAAAAAATGACAAAAGGTAATATTTTTCCATATTTCAGTGGCGCGCATTTAAATAAGTATAGCTCGAAAACGAATCCTGTGACCCCCCCAATTTTTTTTGGTAAAAATATCAGGAAGGTTTGGCCTTCAACATATCTCAAATTCAGCTCATCTGACGCGTCCCGGTAAACAATGTGCGAATTTAATATTCAAGAGTGGATTAAAGACGGGGGATTATCATGACGATATGAACAGGACAAACTTCGAAAACTGGTTCAAAACTCAGCTGGCTCCGAATCTTCCCCCAAAGTCATTAATAATCATGGACAATGCAAGTTACCACTCTGGTTTATTAGAAGAAATTCCGAGAAAATCTTGAACAAAGCAGAGACTGATCGAATGGTTGAAGAAAAAGAATATTGACTTTACAGAAAAAGCCATGAAAGATCAAATATGGAGTGAAGCCCTAGTGAAAAAAAATACTTCCTTGATGAATATGTCAAACCTTTGGGACACAAAATTGTGCGACTGCCACCATATCATTGCCAGTTTAATGCAATTGAAATGGTATGGTCGGAATGTAAACGAAAATACGATAAATATGTTTCCAATCTTAAGGGGTCACCTTCAGAAGTTCTGGCTACATGGGAAAGGGTAATAAACGAAATTTCTATAGATCATTGGCAAAACTACGTTACTCATACTGAAAAGGTAATTGAAAAGGCTTGGGAGGTAATACAAGTGTGTGATGCCTCTGACATTCTGCCACTTGTGATTACACCTAACGAAGACGACGACGACGAAGACACTGACTTTTCAGTTCTGACAGACAATAATGACGACACTAATTAAGATTTTTTGTTCTTGCAAAAACTTATTTTATGATGGTTATTTTAAGTAGGTATCCAATCATATCGTTGCAATTACATTAACATGCCAATGCAATGTGGTGATTTTGTATGTTTTATTTTTTTAAATTGGCATTTTCAGTTTGATGTAATAACATATTCCACCAGGAAGTATTTTTGTTTCAAGAAAGAGTATATCATAACAAAAACATTTCATGTAAAAAAAGCCAAGTACGCGAAAGTCTTATGCCGTAAAAAGAATTGAGATAAAAGTAAAGCCAAGTTCTCCAATACAAATTTCAAAATGAATGGTTCTTACTAGTTTGGCAATGTCTTTTTAAACTTTGCTATTCCAGTCTTCTTTACGTCCAATTTAGCACTGTGCCTAATAGTCATTTGCAGCCGTAATAGCCAAGTTTAGAAAAACATTTCCAAACTAGTAAGAACCATTCATTTTGAAATTTGTATTGAAGAACTTGGCTTTACTTTTATCTCAATTCTTTTTACGGCATACGCCTTTCGCGTACTTGGCTTTTTTTACATGAAATGTTTTTGTTTTAATTTCACTCCTTTTTTAAAGGATTAGGATAATATTTAAGTTTTAAAGTAGTAAAATATGCGGAATATTGTTCAAAACTTTTGCAATGCCTTATTCAAATTTTTGAGGTTTTTTCTATATTTTCCAATGGTTTTATCATAGTTTCTATCAGCCTTATAAAGCTCAGCTCTCTTGTGTTCCTGGAAGTAGGCAATGTTAATTTTACATAGCTTTACATTTATAGTAGAGGAAAGTAAAATTTTGGTGTTTTTAAATTTTTTCCTATAGTTTAATCATAGTTCCTATCAGTCTTCCAAAGCTCAGCTCTCTAGTGTTCCTGGAAGTGGAGCATGTTAATTTACATAACTTTACATTTATAGGGGAGGGAAGATAATTAAAATTTGGGGTTTTTTAATTTTCTTTTATAGTTTTATCATAGTTCCTATCGGCCTTCCAAAGCTCAGCTCTTAAGCGTTTCTGGAAGTGGGCAATATTACTTTTACATAACTTTACATTTATAAGGGAGGGAAGCAAATTAAAATTTTGGGGTTTTTAAATCTTTTCTTATAGTTTTATCATAGTTCCTATCAGTCTGCCATTTCTGGACGTTTTTGATTTTTTTTTCCAGGGGTTTGGTCATAATTTCTATCAGTCTGCCAAATTTCAGCTTTGTAGCACGGAAGTACAGTAGAATATTGATGATCTATACATGAGTGAGTGAGTGAGTGAGTGGCAATTTCGACGTTTTTTAAAATTTACTACTTTACTACCTTATGGAAGTCCATGTGACTTGGAGGGGTTGTTAACTCTATGAAGATCTACGACTGTGCAAAGTTTGAGATTTGTAGCTCTTTCCGAAGTAGAGTTTTAGGTAGGTCAAATATGGGCTGAAATGTTTCAAGAAAAGATGTTACGGCAGCGCGAACTTAACGAGGCACTGCCGTGCCCTCAGATTATTTTTGAAAAAAGAAAATCAATATTTTTAAAATTTTAACGACATAACGGTGCGAATACAATTCTTATATATTCCCAAATATTCAATGAATTTGTTTCAACAACAACAAGTTTCTTGTAGTAGTATTTCCCGTATAATACTCAATAGTACTTAATTGTCAGTATTTTAATTTGCCCTGTAAGTTCAAATAATTTTATGCCATTCTTATTTACCATTTTGGTAAACTTAGGTAGTTTTGTTACATCTATTGCTCGTTGTATTAAATTCTCGATTTGAAGTGCGATGACGTTTCGAAATTGTTTCTTTTCCAGTTGAAGCCAATATATTTAAAATTATCAGTTGCGTTTGTTCATTATTCATGATTAATCATAATAATAAGTATTAATTGTTATTAAATTTTTAAATATATACCTTAATAAATACAACAAGTGTGTATATAGTGTGTAAAGTTACAATTTTTTAACGAATGG
The DNA here is from genome assembly GCA_963576565.1 of Aspidapion aeneum. NCBI lineage: Eukaryota > Metazoa > Arthropoda > Insecta > Coleoptera > Brentidae > Aspidapion > Aspidapion aeneum. The sequence goes on along the minus strand of OY755047.1, from coordinate 41,646,962 downwards.
GAAATTTGACGGACAATTAGGCGAGTGCGACAATCCCATATGAGATAAAAAAGATACAACTTTACAGATGAGATGCATACAATATTTTTTCTACTACCGAATATTTTATATTATAAAGTAGTATTTAATTGTGTTCAGTACTAAGTACATAACAAAATTACAGACTCAGTGCATAAAAAAAATAATTAGAAAAATTTGTTTTTTATTTTTTTATTTTGTTTACACAGTGCGTAAACAAAATTTGCACTTACACGGTAAAAAAATTGTCTTGGATTAAAGCAAATTGCTTTGAAGTAAAATAATTTGTGCTTTCCTATTCCTATATTGCTTCTTTATTTTAATGTGAAACAGAAATTGTTTTAATATAAATTGGAACTGAAGTAATGTAAGGCACCATTTATTACTTATTTGAAGACAATTTGCTTTGTTACAAAACGGAGTATACTGAAACAAAACAATTAAAGAAGAAAATTAAAGTCTCACTTCAAGATAAAACGCAGCGTTGAACTAAAAAGAAATACTTTAATTCAAAACAAATTGTTTTAAGGTCAAACAATTTATTCAAGAAAAGTACGTTTTTTCATTGTAGACAAAAATTTTTACTGTGTAGTGCATAAAAACCACATTTTACGCACCGGACAGTGTGCGAAAAGTTAGTTCTTTACGCAGGGTAATAAATATATATATATATATATATATATATATATATATATATATATATATTATAAGTGCTGCTAATGACCGTTTGAACCGATTATACAGGGTGTCCCAGACCACCAACCAAACATCCAAAAAATTAATTGAGTACTCTCTTTCGATTGGTAGTAGATGTTTTCAACTTTCGGGGTCGACCGGAAGTGGCCTATTTAGGCCTGGAGTCCGTTTTTCAAATAGGGACATATTTAAAAAAATAATGACGTTTAAGAAAAAAATGATTCAAATAAAAGGTACGTATTTTCTTGTGTAGAACCCGAAATCATTGCAAAATTATGCCCATCCCTATTCAAAAAACGCACTTTAGGCCTGAATAGGCCACTTCCGGTCGGCGCCGAAATTTGAAAATACCACTAATTGAAAAACCGTACTCGATATGGCTACAATAATTTTTTAGATCATTGAAAAAATCCATCCCCTACATTTTAAAAAAGGTGGACGGGTAGTCTGGGACACCCTGTATAAGCCTTAATGCTAAGTATTCCTTAAAGTGATATTTTTCCAAGGGGAAATGTCACTTTAAGGAATACGTCCTATCGTTAATTCTTTCTTAAAATAGTTGGTGCAAACACGGTGCAAACTGCCATATATCAATATTTGTTAATTTCTGAACGCGATAGTAAATTTTCTAACCAAATATTGATTGGCAAAAATATCTACGCGATACGTTTTTTTTCTCCCTTTGTGACGTCATTACAAATGTGTATAAGTTAGAATATAGTATATTTGAGCAGTAAGCTAGAGACACTGTATGTATGACATATTCTAAAGAATTAGAGACGCGGCAAAGCTATTAAAGTCAAATTTATTTTATTCAAAATCAAAGGAGGGAAATATCGGTCTTCCATACTCTAGTCTTGTTTAGAGAGAGGCATTTTTCGTCCTTGTTAATTCATAAGCGTCGTAAAATAAAACGATTTTTGACAAAACATATACAGGGGATGACGGACAAACATATGCATGATGATTGGTGCCACTCACCGCTGACAACTTAAACTATTTGAGTGACGCCAATGAACTTGACAAGAAAATAAAATAACCAAAAAATTGGAGTTTCAGTAACTTTGATGGGTTTATAGCGTCTCTATTTCTGTGAAATATTGTCACGAAGGTACACTCAGCCCTAAAATATAAACCTTAAAAGCATAAACCTTAAAGGCAATTCAATATTTCCAAGTTATTCTATAAAATTACAGCATGATATTAATTATTAAGACAAACTAGAGATCAATTGACGTCAATAGAAATAAATGCAATTCAACAATAAAAGTTTATAACTAGAAAATTGATTTCGTCTAGACTTTGGTGCTGCAGCAAATGCCTTTTATTTCAAGTATGTCTTTTGTTTTGTTGTGTAATCATGTAACGTGTCATTTTTACGTTTAAGGCAACGTTACATATTTGTTTATTTAGGTAAATAATCAATGCTCCTTGACTCGTCTTTCTGTACACAAATTAAGGGTATTTTATAGAGCTAGGTTTGGAGGTTATATAGTGTCCAAAAAGTTACCTTATAAAGGAGACATTCCATCGAATTACTGTGGACACTACGCACATCGCATTATCTAGACATCGTAATTGGAATTTGAGATCACAGGTTTCGGGAAAAATCACATTAAAACTTTTGATTGTTTTGTTTATTTCTGTAGTTTCGTCGTTTACTTGACGTTCATAAAGTTAAACAGCAGTTATGCTGGGGAATGGCGGCGTTGCCGCATCACAAATGGTTTCAGTAACAGGAAGGAAACATTTAGATGAACATTTCATTCCATTACGTTTATTTTCGAGGATATTGGGACAATCCGAACCTCATATCCTTCACGGATTAACTAGTTTTGATAGTACGAAAACATATTTGGGTCGACCAGGAACAACCGAGGCTCCGCCACTTTGATATCTTTATTAATTTGATAGGGAAAGGATAAAATAAATACGAGTTATGCACTTTTGTAAATGGGAGATGGACGAGGGATAAAAACCAAGACTAAAAGAATAAACGAAATCGTGTGAGTTAACATCTGAACACTCTTGTGCCTTTAAGCAGTAGTTCAGTTTGTATTTTTGGGTTCAGGTTCAGAAACAACTTTATTACTGTAGAAATGTTTTACAAAAATGGCGTTAAACCATATGAATATTAGAGAAAACATTTATAAAGGGCGAAGGAAACTTTTGACTAAGACTGTAACTGGAGTGCAACTAAATTCTGCGCTCAGTATAACTTTACTCATATGGGAATTGGTTGAGTGTTCGAAGATTCCTGGGTTTGATGCATGCCCTGGTCTTCAGTAATTGATTTTACAGTTGATGGTTTCAATGCTGAGCTTCTTACAGTCCGGTAGGCAAATGTTCGGTCTATGTATGGAGGGTGTCTCGATGTCCTTGTTATAAAAATTTCAACCGTGGAAATAGATCCGACAACACCTCAATGTGCGTTTTACCTAATTTCAATGTCCCCTTGGTCGGTGCTAGCCCCTGTATACCGGTATGGAACTATTGCTGTATTTCCTCATTGGTTAGTTTGAAAACCGCGGGTCTTTTCTTCCAGTCGTGTCGTTTTACTGTCATTTACAAAACGGTTTCCGGCCACTTCATTTTTTGTATTCTCGACGGAGTGCCTGGTCTCTTTGCTAACGAATTTTGGCTGGGTCGGCAACAGGTCTCTGGGATCGCCTTTGTTTTTGGATTGGCACTACAGCGATTGTAGGAGATATCCCAGAGACTGTGAGGAGTAAGTCCGTCGTGTCTAGGGTAATCTAGAGTGACGCTCGCACCCTTTTGAGGGGATTTAAGTCGGCCTACGCCATTTGTACGGGGAAGAGCATTGGTAAGTTCGATTTTGTTTTTTTCAATTTTTTTATTATTTGAGGACTCTTCAAGATAATATTTGCCTCCCAAATTGTAATTATTTTTCGTGGAAATGTACTTTTTTTGACAAAAGACGTGGGGAATTGTTGGCGTTTTTATATTTTTCTTTTAACCACGTGTTGGATAAAAACTATATATTGTTTTTCTCCTTTGTCTACAGCCCTGTCAATTCCATCGACAGCTGTGCTGGACGCTGGTGGGAAGCCGGGCGAGCCAGTTGTAACCCTGGGAAAGGTACGTTAGGGATATTTTAGTTCATCTGTTTAAATCTACTTTGTTTTATTGAGTCGACATGGGGTTCTCGATTTAAGTTGCTCGGTGTAGGGGAACTTCGTGCAAAATTGACGAATTCCAGGAAACTGAAACATTTCATTTTCCACAGGGTTCTACGCTCGGGCAAAGATCCAGCACACATTCGAAACCACGTGCTGCCCTAGTACCATGTGCTAGTTAGTCATTAGGGGGGGCGCGGGCAAACCAGGAGCAGCAGTAGCAGTGAGGAGGTGTCTGGACAACTCCAGGTTTACAAACTAGAACACACATTTATACATAAAATAATCAAGGACCAAGGTAGGAGCAAGCCTTAACTATAATTTTTTTTCATATATAATTTTCACAATATAATTTAGACATAATCTTTTCCAATATAATTTTTACAGTATAATTTAACACCTCTTGTAAACGCAAGATAAGGTATGACGTCATAACCCTAGTTTTGCGGCATATTTACTACATTGACTTGTTTCCTTCATTTCATTTATTTAAGACAATTTCTCTTGTGAAATTTGGAGTGTTTTGCTACTTAGGCCCTGACTTGTTCCACTACATTTCATTCATTTTTTTTTCTATTTCATGTTTTTGGTAATACTTCCAGTTTTACCTTTTAGAATAAACAAGATGAACTAATTTTTTTGTATTATTTGTACAACCCGATGACCAACTTTGCGGAGACAAAAAGAGAGATAAGGTTATATTTTTTTCAGCAGTTTCCTTACATTGTTCTACCTCATGTGGTAGATCTCGGACTGGGTTGCTGTCTGTCTCATCCTACCCAACGTAGAATGATGACAGCAGATATTTGGTCCAGATCTCCCCTATGATGGAACGATTTTGGAAGTATATTTTTTTTTACAATTATTCATATAATTGAGTCCTATGCTACTGACTCAGATGTAGGTACACTATGACCTGTTAAAGGAGTCCATCTACCTGTAAAGTGCTTCTAGTTTTGTCATTTTGATTCAGTTAAAAATCTTTTAGAATTTTATCTCGTTTATTAGTCAATTTTTTTGGTTTTTTAATTACACAAATACTCTGGAAGCCTCGGAAGTAGGTAGAATTTCATTGTTTAGCTACAACGTTTGGGTTGAACTGTATTTTATTTAAGATCTTCTTTGTAAAACATTGGTATTAAATAATGTGGCGCACATAAAATTTTCTTATTTCTGAACCCCCCTTCTCCACTGTATAAAAGTTACCGGGCATATCAATGTTTTACCTAGCTGGAAAATACAGTTCTGCTTCCAGATATTTGTTTAATTATTCAGTGGGTTTCAGTGTCACAAAATGGCGGCAACGTCTTTAAGCTGCCACAAATGTCACACAACGCATTTTAAAAGGCCACAAATTGGCGCCCTACGTGTGTTTTGGCTAGTTTTTTAACATCTGATGTAATTTTTTTGTTCTTTTTTTTAATTTGGAAAAAAATAGAAAAAACTTTTTTTTTGAATTTTTTGGAATTAAAAAAAAAAAAATAATAAATTGTGGTACAGCCAAAGCCAGGTTAAAGGCTTTCAGTGGCTGTCGGTGGTTTTGACACTCAATAATTTTTTTAATAAATAGGATTTTCCTTCATTGTTGGTTTTGATAACACTTTTTTAAATATTTTTTAGTAATATTTGAACGTTGATTTGGAACTCGGTTTGTTGTTTTAGTAATTCTCATAGTTTTTGTTAGCTTATCTTCACAAGTTTTTTCTTGGAAAATAAAATATTCATTTTTATTTATTAAGGAAGAATAAGTGGATAAAAAACATGGGAGTTTTTATTGAACGGAGTCCAACTCATGTTCTTAATTCTTTAAAGTTTTTTTTGTAGGAAAAACATGTTTTAATTTTTTTAAATAAAAATAAATACAACAATGTAAATTTACTTCAATTTTTTTTGTTGATTTATAGGTGGGTGGACCTCCAGACATGGTCTTTTTATGTTTTAAATACATGACATAGGTAGTGTGGTTTTTTTCTATCAATTTTTTTTGCAGGTTGCCTACTACTAATATGTTATTATTTCCTGCTTGTGATAAGATAGAAATTGTTTCACAGATTATTTTTTAGTGCAGTCAATTTATTTAGGTCAGCAAGTTTTTTTTTGGTGATTTTAATTTTTGTGGGATATCACTACTTGGAAGTTGGAATATTTATACAGGGTTTCACACAAATTTTTCTTGGCTGGGTTGTTTTAAAGTAAATATAGCCTAACCGCTAGTAGATTGTTTAGTTGAAAGTATTAATTAGTAATGAAAGAAAAGGAAAATGAGTTTATTTTGCTTGGTCATTTTCTTTTCTTGTTTTTTGGTGGTAACTGTTGGATGACAATTAAGATCTTACGTCACTCAGTTACATCGGGTCAGAGGAGGGTACTACTTATAGTTAGCTCGGAAGTTTAGGGAACACAAGGCTAAAATTCCTAGAGCGTATTGGCTGAACATCAACGCCAGAGGTCCAGTTGGCATTTTTTTTTGGGTAATGTTTTTTGAAAGACAGTTTTTAGGTCTTTGGTTTAGTTGTCTAGTTGTGTTTTCGTGACTGGTCAGTTTTTTTTTTGGTAGAAAATACAGCGTTGGGCTTTGGAGTGCATTTTTTAAAAAATGACCTACGGGTATTTCTATCAATTAAAGTTTTTCTGGTTCACAATTATTTTTTTTTCTGTATTTTTTTTCTGCGTTCAGGTCATAGCTTGGTCATGGCCAATGGAGAGCAAACATTTATGTTTGAGCCTTGAGAAGTTTTGCCTGCTCCGGATTGAATACAGAGAAAATTAATTTGAAGCCCAACTAGATATAATACCACAAAAGAAATGTTTAACTGAGACAGATATAGATATAAGTTTTTTTTGATTTTTTTTAGTTCACTAGTAAAGTTCAGTAATTTTTTTAAGTAATGTCATTGTGAGGCCGTGAAATTGGTCAGTGAATTTAAGAGAGACTTTCAACTAAATATAAATGCTAGGCGGTGGTAATTGATAAAAATATTTCAATATTCAAATACCTAGGTATTTAGGGATGAAAACTTGGAAGTTGTGAACAATTGGGAAATAATTCTTTTAATAAACATTTTTTTTTAATTTTAAAATAATTTCATACTGGTGACCTCAAATAATGAAGCAAATTTTTAAATTACAATACACTTTTGTGGAATAAATGGGAAAGTGTTCAGGTTAAACAATAAATTTAAGATCATTGGTTTTTTTTTAAATGATTTCAACCTAAGAATAAAGTTAAAAACAATAGGTTTTCCTTTAGGCGACTAAACATTGATGAGGGCATCTATTTTTTAAAATCTGATAGTTGTACAGGGTGTAAAGGAGCTAGCTACCTTTTATATTGCAATAATTAGGGTTTCATTTCTCTCGCGAGCTGGGTGGAAATGGAAAGAATGTTTGGTTCGGAGTGTAGAAATCGAGGAACGAGGACTTCCTGCTAATCCTTTTTTTTAGGATTTCGCAACTTCGGTTTTCGCTAAATTAAAATACATCCAAATTTGGCCTACAGGCTGAATCTCGCATTTTCCAGGACCTTGCAGATTCGCGGAGGAAGACAAATTTTGTGATCTATTTAGTTATGATAGGAATTAAAATAGTAACATGCACATGAGGGAACTAGATATATTTAGGTTAAAAAGTAGTAAGAACACTGATCTGAACAATTTTCCATAATAGTGTCCTATTTTTACAGGGTGCTTCAAAATATCTTCACCCTTTCTTTGAAATAAGATATTGTTTCGCCTGTGGGTGTTCAACTGTTTAAAAATATATAGGGTACAGATGGGATTGGAATGGAAATCACAAGTTTTTGGGTTTTATTGACATTATACTTAGGGAATAGGGGAAATGTCTAATAAAAAGTTTTTGGTTTTAGGCCGAGTTTTGTTGAGATAACAAAAATTTAATTGGGGCCGGAGTTTTATTATGCTCTTTTAAAATTAATGTAATAAGTTTGGCTTCTTGATTTTTGTTGTCTGGTTGTTACGAAGGATTATTCCCAACTGTTTCATTTCAAAATATCATTTGTAGGTGATAGGGTCTCATTAGCCCTTGGACATTTGGTAGTTTTGCTTTGACTGATAGTTGTGGAAAGGGCCCAACTTAATTTTATATCTCGTAAACACCGGGAATAAGGATCTGAGAACGCATTAAACAGTAAAATTTTTTTGATTAGATGTTGTGTGTAAAGACACTTGAGTAGGCAGATTTAGTTTTACAACGTTCTTATAGGTGAACCTTGAAATTGTTTTCATATTTGTTTTTTGAAAGTGCACACATGATAATTCTTTACGGAGTTGAGTGCAAAGGTTCTTCACATTATAGTGGTACAGTAAATAAGTACTAACGTTGCTTATTTCCTTAAGTAATAATTTTAAACAAATACACTAACATCGGTTGTTTTTTGGAACATAAATATTTTTTTTTAACTTTTCCTAAACTGATTGGGTTTTTTTTGCAATTACGATTTTTATACCTTATGATTCTTAAGTAAATTTAATTTTCTACATTTTTTTGTATAGTAGATAATTTTTTTTTTCTCATTCACTTTTCACATTGCCACAGTTTTGGGAGAGGAAAGGAAATCTACAACTGTTTTTTGAAGGAAAAGAACTGAGACTGTTGCATAACATATCTCTATAAAGATTTTTCTAGTGCTAATTTTATTTTAATTCTTTTAAAATCGTTAATAGGAGCTGCAACCCCACTTAAACATTTTTAATTTTTTTTTGAAAATATTTTTTAAATATTTTTTTTAAGGAGGGAAACTTGATTTTCTTGGTGGAAAATTTTCGTTTTGGTGCATAGTAGTACCTTGCCCTACAATGGTTGTACCAGTTTATTTAAATATTTTTTTTTCTGAATTAAAATATAATATCATTTCAAACACTCACGTTTTAACAACCTATCATCATTTGTTTTGATTTTTTTTGTTCTTCTCCCTACTTCAAACCACCTATCAGAGTGGAGTAATTTTTGAAAATTTTAGTGAGTCACTAATAAATTTTTTTGACTATTGGACTACTGTGGTCGACACCAAAAAATTTCGGTACGATCCTATGGTCTTTTTGACCATGACCATGGTTTGCATCAATTTAGTTTAAGTTTTGGGAATTTCATTTTAATGAAGATTAGAGAGTTGCAGTCCTACCAAGACGTTATTTCTGTAAATTTTTTAATAACATCAGTAATTTTTTTTTAAATTTTTTTTTAATTACACACAACATCCTTACTAGTCTAATTCGACGCAATTTCAGCGAGCGGATTTTTTTTTAATTGAGCATATTTTACGATTTCTATAACATGAACATCTGTTCCGACGTTTATTGCGTTCACTTATATATTAAGGAATGATGTGACCTTAAGCAATGCATGTTTCGTGTAAACTCAGAGTAGGTAAGCAGGTTAAAGTGGGTTTTGATTTTTTATTTTTAGAAAAATCATTGTATACGGCGATTTGGGTTTTTTTTTGAGGAGTTTATTAGTGGAGCCGTTCTGCAATAGCAGGAGTATACCCTAGCTTTGACTGTGTACAACAGCTTTGGGATTTTTTTTGTTATAGGTAGTCTGTTGTACGTTCCATTTAGGGATAAATTTACCTACTCGGTTGCTGAGGTAAACAAACATCACTTAACTTTAATTTTAATCCAGTTCAGCTAGGATAAGCGCAATCATTTTTTTTTGGTTTCACTCACGCAGGAGTGAAACATAAGACCTAAACACTGCCAAAACTCTTGTCTCTCTTTTATTTTTTTTAACTTTTGTTATGGCTACTTGTTAATTCTAATTTAGGATTTAAGTAGTTATTTCTCTCTGCAGGGTTGGACGTCATAGTTGGTTGTACAAATACTTAATATAAATTATGATTACATTTTTAAATGCAAATAAATTTTATTTTCTTACTGCTCCGGTGTTTTTCGGTTTTGTTCGCGTCTGCCCGTATTTAAGTTTTATATTTTCTACATTTGTGAGAAAATTTATAGTGATTTTCACTAGTGAGTTTAAAGTGAACTTTGTGTTTGTTATTGCGTGGTTTAATTTTTATAATTGGGAGGTATAATTAACAGTTTTAATTAAAGTTTAAAGTTTGAAGATAAAAGGCACTATGGCTATTTCTTTGAGTCAGTTGTCTGACGTAAGGTACTTAGTCAAGGACGAATTAATCTATGAGTTAACATGGAGAGGCATAGCTATTGGATCGGTGGAAGAGATGAAACAACAGCTTATGTTGATCAAACAAAGAGAAAAGACTGATGCAAGTATGAGATACCCTCCGTATCCCTTTAAATTTGGCCAAGATGCTTTTAGCTGCATGAAGAAGCTTGATAGTCTGGTACCACTGGTAGAGAAGTTCTCTGGTACGAGTAAAGGGGGAGAGTTTAGAAAAATCGCTGTAAGGTTGGAACATGTGTTAGCCAGGATAAATAACATGAATCCGTCTAACTTTGAAGAAAGTCAAACCAAAGGCATACTGGTTGCGGAAACCTTGAGTTTGATTGGGAGGTTGCAGAGCCAAGCAACAGATTTACTAAAAGTTGGCGTTACCTCAGATGATGATGAAGCATCTGAAACCCAATCAACGAGTCGAAGCTCAGACCACTCGACAAATGCTGGCAACACACCTAACCAGTCTCATTTCCCGCAACCACAGCACTCGAGCACACAAAGACCAGCTCAACAGCCCACAAATCAACCGTCGGTCATTGCTCCATTGCAAATGCAAGTGCTTACAAACCCAACTCAAACATCAGTACAAGCACCACTCCCTATGCCGATTGAGAATTACGGTACAACAGCTTTTCAGTATCAACAACCGTCTACCGTTCCTTTGAGTTTAGCTGCCCTCCAAAGTAGCATAGCACCAATTGCTCAGTCACGACCATTTTCATGTTCGTCGCCAGTACCAATGTCAAGTGATCCTGGTACTTCATATCATGTTGCACCTGTACCTCCGCATAAGTGGAACCTAAAGTTTACAGGCGAGAGGGGTACAATCTCCGTCACCGCATTTTTTGAGAGAGTGGACGAGTTGAGTCAGGCTAGAGGAGTTAGCAAAAAGGTGTTACTGAACTCGGGCATTGATCTTTTTGAAAAGTCAGCCTATACTTTTTATAAAGATGTTCGAAGAGAAGTCCATACATGGGAACAGCTGGAACAGAGGTTCATGGCAGAATATCTTCCTTCTTCATATGGCGAGAAGCTATTGAAGGAGATCCAAAAACGTAAACAAGGCCCTGGAGAGTCTATAGGGACCTATATTGCTGTCATGAACACATATTTCCAAAGACTTGGCTGTCCTGTTTCCGAAGAGGCGAAATTAGCTATCGTCTTCAGAAATATCGCGGATATTTATAAGAAAGGGTTGATTGCTACTGAGGTCAATAGCCTATCACATTTAAAAGATTTGTGTCGTAGAATAGACCAGAGATATGGGTTAGAGGAGGAGAACTTTACTCCTAGAAGAAACCAATCTATTGAACCTGACTTGGCCTACGTTGACGTAGAGAGCGATTTTGACGATTTTCCAACAGGGGTTGATGCAATTCAAATATCAGGTGCCGGGACATCAAATCAACAGAATTTGAATATTCCTGATAATAGATTTAACAGAGATAGGCAGCAGCCAGCAAGCAGTTTCGCTGCTAGAGCTGATAGAGAGAGACAACAACCAGCTAATGGTCAGGCTAGTGTAAATGACAGAGATAGACAACCACCACAAGGTGCTAGGTCTGGTAGGGCGAATAGGGACGTTGTTTGTTACAGATGCAACCAAACAGGGCACATGGCAGTCGGGTGCGCATTATCTAGAGGTAAGCAATGTTATTCGTGTGGACAGGCAGGGGTTACAGTAAGAGAATGTCGTAATTGTAATCGTCAGGAAAACGGACCCAGGCGCTCGTAGGCGGTCGACCTTCGAGTCAGCCTGAACAAGCATCGACCGATAGGCTAACGTACGTCTTAGATTATGTGATAAGTCATGCTCGTAAAGATGAGAGACCTTATTTAGAAGTGGATGTGCTCGGAAATAAGTTATTAGGTTTGTTGGATTCCGGGGCTTCACGTACCTTTTTAGGGAATCATAGTTGGTCAATCATCGAGAGGTTTGGTTTTTCACTTGATACGACGAAGAAGACGAGTTGTATTGTGGCAAATGGTCAAAGCACGAGTAGTATTGGGACAGTGCAGCTTCCTATGCGAGTTCAGGATAAATTTAGGTTAATAGAGGTCGTCGTCGTTCCTGAGTTGCCGCACACTTTGATTTTAGGATTAGATTTTTGGATTTCGATGGGGATAGTACCGAACTTAAGTACTAATGAGTGGCACTTTGCCGATAATAAAGATGTGATTTGTTCTTTAGAAACATCAGGCCAACAAACTACTCTTACGCCTTATGAATCAGAACGATTAGAGGAATTGGTCGATAAATATAAGACTATTATGGGTGACTCACTAGGATGTACAGACAGGGTAGAGCATAAGATTACAACAGATGCAGCACCGATAAGACAACGTTCATATAAGGTCTCACCGGTCATTCAGAAACTTATTGATGACGAAATCGACGAAATGCTGAAAATGGATGTGATAGAAAGTAGTAGTAGTTCATGGGCTTCACCAGTGGTAATGGTACAAAAGAAAAACACAAAGAAATATCGTTTCTGTGTAGACTACCGCAAATTGAACTCAGTGACGGCGCGTGATAGTTATCCTTTACCACTCGTATCCGAGACTCTTGACAAGTTGAAAGATGCTAAATACTTGTCAACTTTAGATATCAAAAGCGCTTATTGGCAAGTACCAATGGAAGAATCATCGAAGTCACTAACAGCATTCATCTGTCGACGAGGTCTCTTCCAATTTAAGCGATTACCATTTGGTCTTCATAATGCACCTGCAACTTGGCAGAGACTCATAGATAGCATCATAGGAAACGATTTAGACCCCTACGTGTACGTATATCTCGATGACCTCGTAATTGTCACACAGAGCTTTTCTGAACATCTTAGAATTCTTGAGGAAGTCCTACGAAGATAACGGTAAGTTGGGAGAAATGCCAACTGTGTAGGCCAGAAATGACTTATTTAGGTTTCGTAGTGGATCGTCGCTCCAGAGGCCAAGAACTGTCAGAGAAGTTCGTAGAGTTGTAGGTACAATTTCCTGGTATAGACGTTTCATAGAGAATTTTTCAGCGATAATAGCTCCAATTACAGCTCTAACTAAGAAAAATCAAAAGTTCGATTGGACTCCAGACTGCGAAAAAGCATTTATTAAGATTAAGGAACTTTTAGTGACGGCACCGATTCTTACATGTCCAGATTATACCAAAGAATTTGTCATTCAAACAGACGCATCAGGATATGGAATAGGAGCATGTTTAACGCAGCCTTATCCTGAGAGAGACAAAGTCATATGCTATTTGAGTCGATCTTTGACTAGGCAAGAAAGTGTTTACACGACCACCGAGCGAGAATGTTTGGCATTGGTTTGGGCGATAGAGAAGCTCCGGCCTTATATTGAGGGGATCTCATTTAAGGTCATTACAGATCATTTTAGCTTAAAATGGCTTCATAGCTTGAAAGAGCCCAGTGGAAGACTTGCTCGTTGGTCTGTAAAACTGCAGCAATATGATTTTGAAGTAATCCATCGGAAAGGGAAAGATTTAGTTGTCCCGGACATGTTGTCTCGTGCAGTACCCATGATTGATACAATTTCGAAGCCCAGAGACGTTTCAACAGCAATAAAAGATCGATGGTACCAAAAGATGGTAAAGAGGGTCGTAGAATCGCCGTTAAAATTTATGAATTGGAGATACACTGATAATAAGTTGTATAAATATGTCAAACAAGAATACCCTCAACTTTCACCATCTAACGAATATTGGGAAGAGGTAGTCCCCAAAGATCATAGGCGTAGAATTATAGGAGAAGCTCACGATCCTCCGACCGCAGGACATATGGGTGTGTATAAAACCTTCCACAGACTGGCAGAAAAATATTATTGGCCAAAAATGCGCCAGGACGTGGCAACTTTTGTAAAGAAATGCTTTGTCTGTGCATCTCATAAAGGTGATACACAAGGTGTATCTGATCAGATGATATCTCACCCAAAACCAACTCGTCCTTGGGAAGTTATTTCAACAGATTTATGTGGACCTCTACCTCGTTCGACAAAGGGTAATTGCTGGATTCTTGTCGTCACGGACTATTTGAGTAAGTTTTCCTTAGTTTTTCCAATGCGAACAGCCCCTACTCAAGCTGTTGTCAAGCACCTTGAGGAGCAAGTATTTATGGTCTTCGGAGTACCCCGTTTGATACTTTGTGATAATGGCCCTCAGTACAAAAGTAACGAGTTTAAACGTTTTGCTGAGAGTTATCAGGTTAAAATTCAGTATAATCCGTATTATCACCCCAGAGCGAATCCAACAGAAAGGACGAATCGTACGTTAAAAACCATGTTATGTTGTTATGTGAAAGACAACCACAGGAAGTGGGACGAACAAATACATAAACTTGCCTGCGCGATTCGTACTGCAACCCATGAGACAACCAGGATGTCTCCTTTCTTTGTTAATTTTGGTAGGAATATGTGTTTATCAGGAAAAGATTACTCCAACCCAGTTTTGTTATCTGAAGAGAATGGTGTACAATCCGCAGCTGAAAGTAAGAACGAAGGTTTCCGGAAGCTCTATGCTGATGTTAAGAGAAGGTTAGAGGTGGCTGGAGAGAAAAACGTAGTTCAGTATAATTTGCGTACAAGGGTACCCAACTTTGTTGTGGGTCAGCGTGTTTGGAAGAAAAATTATGTGTTGTCAGATGCTGCGAAGTTTTTCTCGAAGAAGTTAGCACCGAAATTCGTTGGTCCTTATGTGATTAGGAATAAAATTTCTCCATGGATATTTGAGCTTCAGGAACCATCGGGTAAAGTACTACCAGGGAGTTGGCATGCCAAAGACCTTAAGTCGGCAGCGGACTTCTCCGATTAACCTTTTTTAGGTTAATCATCTTGAAGTTGGGGGGGGGGGGGCATTATGTAACGTGTCATTTTTACGTTTAAGGCAACGTTCCATATTTGTTTATTTAGGTAAATAATCAAGGCTCCTTGACGCGTCTTTCTGTACACAAATTAAGGGTATTTTATAGAGCTAGGTTTGGAGGTTATATAGTGTCCAAAAAGTTACCTTACAAAGGAGACATTCCATCGAATTACTGTGGACACTACGCACATCGCATTATCTGGACATCGTAATTGGAATTTGAGATCACAGGTTTCGGGAAAAATCACATTAAAACTTTTGATTGTTTTGTTTATTTCTGTAGTTTCGTCGTTTACTTGACGTTCATAAAGTTAAACAGCTGTTATGCTGGGGAATGGCGGCGTTGCCGCATCACAAATGGTTTCAGTAACAGGAAGGAAACATTTAGATGAACATTTCATTCCCTTACGTTTATTTTCGAGGATATTGGGACAATCCGAACCTCATATCCTTCACGGATTAACTAGTTTTGATAGTACGAAAACATATTTGGGTCGACCAGGAACAACCGAGGCTCCGCCACTTTGATATCTTTATTAATTTGATAGGGAAAGGATAAAATAAATACGAGTTATGCACTTTTGTAAATGGGAGATGGACGAGGGATAAAAACCAAGA